>PVJI01018766.1:0-32546 GCA_004026765.1 Micronycteris hirsuta
TTGAAAACCCAGCCACTCTTTTAAAGGGCCAGTGCACAAAATCTCGTTCATGGCTACTCATCCTAGGCTTCCGCAGAGGGAAGGCTGCTCAGAGGTTTGTGTGGCTTTGGGGAGAAGGCCAAAGGGATAGTCTCTGAGGTCCTTGTGCTGAGTCCCTCACCCACGCTGCCCACAGATGCCATCTTTCCTGAGCTGAGCCCTCCCCTCCATGGCATCAACCTAAGGGAAGGCACTAGCTCCACCGTCCCAACACCCTGAGGCCCCACCAAGCCCTAGCCCTGCAGAAGAGTCAGCTGGCTTTCTGGCGGGGTGGATTTTAAGGAGTTTGAGTGAGTTGGGGTGTCAAAATAAACAAGGAAAGACTGAGTTGTGTGGCTCTATGGTGAGGACCATTTTTTCCCTTCATGTCCAATGGGCATCACCCGTCTCCATGAAAGACCCTCCAGCCCCATCCTCCTGACTCCCTCTGGCCCCGTCCTGTCAAGCTCTAGCCCCACAGGGGAGTCAGTGGGTGGCCTCCAGTCTGGGCCCACAACACAGACTTTCTTGGAAGGCTCCCAAAGAGGTCTGGACACACTCTGGGGAGGCAGAGACTGAGCTGCGCGAATCTAGGGCATCGGCCATTTTATTCCCCACATGCCAGTGCCATAGTTTCTGCGCACGGCCCTCCCCCCACGTGGCCAACCCCTGGTCTGACTTAGCCTGAGGAACTCTGCTGGCCTCACCCTGATGACTCCCTGAGACCCGACCCTACCACAAAGGTCCACAGCCCCCCTGCAGGTGGTGGCTGGCCTCGGCGTACCCTGAGACTTTTGTGGAGTGGCCTCAGACCCAGCACTGGCACCAAGCTGGTGAATCTCTCAGGGTGACGAATCTCTATCAGCCTGGTTAACACCAGTGGTTCTTACCTGGAGACTCACTGAGAGCCTACCTCCAGCAAATTGAGTCTTCCTCCACACCCCCCCCCCCTTCTTCCATAAAATGTTTTTGAATGAAATATGGCCCCAAATCTGTGACTGCAGTGTTATCATACTTAGGAATTCTCATAGGGAATCTTTATTTTTTAACACGTCACCTAAGGCCTTAACCCAAATAGGCCTCTTCTTCACACTCTCCTTCTGTAGGGTGGTTCTTATTTGTTCTCACCAATGAGGCGTCAGTATGAGTCCCGTGATCTAGGGTCCCACGCTGCTTGTATCTTAGGATTTGCCTCTCTCCTTTAGGTGAAAAACCGGCAAAACTAAGATTCTAAGTCACCAGGAATTGGCAGATAATCCCGTGGCTTAATTATCCTTCTAGACTTAGATTTTTAGCCGCCAGGGAATTTTCTTATAGTTACGCCGGCTCAACATACATTGTCATGTCTGTTACTTTCAGATGTGCTGTTACAGGAAGGGGGTGCCTAGATATCCAGCTCAACTTTGGGATCAGGAGTTTGTACTTGAATGGTTTTTACGTTGTTGGGGGTGTTTAATCCGAAGGTTCAGTTGATCAGAATTTCCTCGAAGGCCTCCGGTAACTTTCCATCGTGCTGAGAGTGATACCCGAAGTCTGACTGCGGCCGGCAAGGCCTGGCAACACCTGACTTCCCGCACCTCTTCAATGTCATCTTCTCATTCCCTCGTCACTTGTCCAAACAGGCGACTTTTCTGTTGGTTGAGGATGGCCAAGAATGTCCCTGCCGCAGGGCCTCGCCTCTACCTGGAACTTTCTAGATTTTCACACGCCTCACATTGTCATTCCGTTTTGGTCACTTACTTGCATGTTGTCTTTTTAGAGATACCTTTTACTCTTTGTGAAATTGCATTTCTCATCGCTCTCTATCCCCTTTCTCTCCTTTTTTCCCCTTCATAGCACATAACATTATATACGTATTTATCTGTATATTTACTTACACTCCTTAGAATGTAATTACTACAAAAGCTTGTTTTGTTGCTCACCATTGCATTACCAGTGCCTAGAACAGCATGGACACAGACTAGGTCCTCAAATATTTGCTGAATGATCAGATGAATATGGCCATCATTTTAACAACAACAACAAAAAAAAATTGAATTATTTCCTCTTAGTAAGGAAGCCATTTTCTGGGTTGTGTGGCTTTTAAACTAACACTAAAAGACTATCATGTAACCCTGAAAGAATATCATGGAGTCATTTGTTTTTAATTAACAAGCTAATTCGGTTTTTGCAAAATGCACAATTCCCAAGCAGCTGCTTAAAAACGAGGCAATTCATTTCCAAGCTGCTTCCTATAAGTACATTTGATAGTGTTAAATATTTATTAAGTGCCAGGGTGTTAAATTAGGCGTTGGCAGAGAGTGACCACATTTTGTCCCCAGAGGGGTTCTGGAGAGCACGAAGAAGAGAGGTGCAGTGTTCTCTGGCCCCCCTTCCGAGCCCTCGGGGTTCGCTCCCCAAACAGGGAGCGGTGGCTTTAGGAAAGTGGGGTTACTGTGAGGTGAATGTTATAGTGGACTCAAGTGTTTCGCCCAATTTAGTTTTCCTTGTTGCAACGGTAATTTAGATAAGAAGATAGGTTGGCGTTTTTCTCCCGGGCCTCCTTATTGTTCCTGGAATGACTAGGTACTTCTAAGTAGTAGGAAACTTAAGAACTTTGTGGAATAAGCATGCCGTGTATTCCTGAAAATGGGGATTCTAACTGCATCTGCTCACTACGGAGTTGTTAAGGTATGTCCCTTTGGCTCTGCTTTAACAATTGCTCTTCTGGTTCCTTTTATGCCTCCGAGTCCTGACTTGCCTTGGGCCCCAGCTGCTTCCAGCTGCAGGTTATCCTCCCAGGTGACAGGGGCATCTTCTAATCTCTTGCTACTGTTGCCCAACTTCCATAAACCCCCAATTACCCATTGACTTAACCTTTTGTTTTGTCAACCACGTCCTTAAAAATGCATGGAGCCTTCATAAAACTGGCATTTGAACACCATATCTTGCCTTCCCTTAGCATCTTTGCTGTGAGCCCAGCTCCATTAGCTGTCACCGCCATCGGCCACTGTGGATCAGAACTGGTCCCCAAGGCCAAAGTGAATGGCAGGAAGAGACATTCTTGCAGGGTGACAATAGACACTGTTGAACCAAACTCAACTCAGGATGGTGCAGCAGAACCTCCCAGGGCCAAGTCCAGGGGCTGAGTGATGCAGGGAAGCTGGCTAACGTGGGGTAGTACTGTCTCCAGGCCTGGCCTGCGTTTGAAAGTATATGCAAAGTATATACCACAATAGATTATTTTCCTTTCATATTCAGAAAACTGTTTCAGAGAAGTCTTATAAAGAATTGACATTACACAGAGTGGTTTTAACCAGAGTATGCACACGCTAGATGGAATTCTGTAACACAACTGACTTCAGCTGTGGTCACACACAAGCACGCGCTGTGGGCTTTTTACAGTGTGCATGTGGTAAGATATGGGGCAGAGCCTGCCCTCTTAGGATATTCACCCACATAGGATATTCATATACTTTGTACACATGTATAAGCATGCATTACAGATATGTGTAAATATTGCAAAAATCTAATTTAATTTAGTAAAAATTTACTGAGTACTCACTGTGCCAGAAAATTTTCTAGACTCAAAGATGGATCAGAAACTGACCCTACCCTCAAGGATTTCAGTGTGGTTAAATGATACACTTAGTCCCCCAATCCCTCTTGGCAAGGGCGGGTATTGTTTCCAAGACCCAAGAGCAGTTAAACCATTTATTTATTGTTTTAGCAACCATACCGCTTCTAAAGTTGTTATTTGGCCTGGGTCAGGTGGTAAGTTACAGTTTTTCCTACTTTTTAAAAATAAGCTTTCAGCTAAAACAATATAAACCCTGAAACTATTTTTTAAAAAATATGCCTTCATTTTTTTTTTAAGATTTTATTTATTTATTTTCAGACAGAATGGAAGGGAGGGAGAAAGAGAGGAAGAGAAACATCAATGTGTGTTTGCCTCTCATGTGACTCCTGCCGGGGACCTGGCCTGCAACCCAGGCATGTGCCCTGACTGGGAATCGAACCGGCGACCCTTTGCTTCGCAGCCCGTGCTCAATCCACTGAGCTACACCAGCCAGGGCTAAACCCTGAAACGAATTAAAATAATTAAATTATTGCTTAACCTGTCTTGTATTTTAGTGTGTAACATGGAAATTTTTTATTCTATTAAACGAAGGATGGCTTGGTGTTGAATGTTTAAGTTCGAGTCAACCCAGATTGGTGTCACTTATCAACTATCACAGTTAAAAAAATTGGGGAGGAAGGAGAACAAAAAATGGAGGAAAAACAGAGTAATATGCCAATGAACTGATGATACTTTTTATGTTCTAGAGATAATCTTTGAAAGCAGAACATGAATAGAGGAACACAAATTTACTAGAAGCTAATCTTGCTAATTTCTTTCTTTGTCTAATAAACTTTCATTCACTCAACAGACAAGTACTGACTACGCCAGACACTTTGCTAGGCACCGAGGAAATGGAAATAAACCAACTATAGTCCCTGTCCTCATAAAGCAAGGGAAAAAAGAGAAAGAACTTGTGAACATGGACAACACTGTGGTGATTGCTTGGGGGGAAGGGGGGCGGCAGTGGGGAGGGTATAAGGGGGATAAATGGTAACAGAGACCTGACTTGGGGTGGTGAACACACAATATAGTGTACAGATGATGTTTGTAGAATTCTGTACCCGCAACAAAACCAAAAAACTCCTTCTCTTTTTGTTCATTAAAAAAAAACTCATTCTCAGTAGAAGTAAACTGGCTGAGATCAGAGAGCTTGGAAAACGAATCCACCATTTTCCTGATCCTTTAGCATTAAAAAGAGTATTTGTAAAACATGTGAGTCTCTGACCTATGCACACCTGTGAGTATAGTAGACATGGGAATTGCTACTACTCATTTTACCAAAAGCTCTTATTGAACACAGGCATTATTTGATATCACTGGGCATCAGGATTCGTAAACTAAAAAGAAAATAAAAGGCAAGTGAGAGGACAGAAGGAGAGAGGGAATGAAGGAGGGAGGGAGGGAGGAAGAGAAACACTTTCTAAAATTTTAAAATTGCAGGGGTGGAGGGATTGAGCAAAAAGGAAAAAGGACTCATGGACATGGACAACTGTGTGGTGATTGCTGGGGGAAGGTGGGTATAGGGGACTAAATGGTAATAGAAAAAAGTACAATAAAGATTAGATAAAAAATAAAAATAAAAATGTGCATAGACAAAGGTTATCCTAAAGACTAGTCAGGACTTTTCATCTCTGTATGATGGATGTTAGGATTTGTTTTTAAAACCTTGCTCCTGGCATTCCATATTAGCCATCTACTCCATTCGTCCAGGATGCGTATCATAGACCTGGATTCTGGTCAGAGTTCTTCCAGTTGCTAGTCGAGGGGCCTTGGGCTAATCACACCCTCTCTCTGAGCATGCTACCTCCTCTGACAAAAGCAGAGCTGACTTACTAAAGGAGGGTGTTGATAGGAGAAGGCACTTTGTAAATTACAAGTACTATAAAGCATGGAGAACTTTTTTAGTATCTGTTCTCTAATTTCTCCATTTGCCCATCTTGCATGTCTACTAGACAAAGGGATCTTAACCCAGGTCCATAGCTTAATGCTTGGCTTCCAAGTTGTGGCACCAGTGAAAATCACTTTGTTTTGGGTGTTTGTGCACACGCACATTGTCCTAGTTCCACAGTTTTCATCAGACTCTCAAAGGAGTCAACGGGTGCAGAGGAGGCTGGTTCAGACAGAGTGCGATTGGGGGATGCGGGGGGGAGCCGTATTTGTCTCTGCATCTCAATACCTATATCATAGTGCCGTGCTCACAGTGGAGGCTCCTACATTGGTTCCATTAATAAGTATAAAAAGAGATATATCTTATCATGGCAAATATTAACATTGAATGCACATCTGGCTTCATCCTAGGGAAGAAGTATTGAATTCTGATGAACTGGTTTCATCTCAGGGATGACGTATTAATTTCTGTCGTTGGTTGTCAAATCAGAAGAGGTGCCAAATTTAGGAGGCCTGGCAACTGCTCAGTGTCAAGCAATTGTTTTTCAGAAGCCTTTTGTTTTCAACTGACTAGGGAAGCTCTTTTTCTCCTCTTTGGTGAATTTGCAGATGTCTTTCTTTTGTTTGATTGTGTCATGGTTGAAGGCTGCTCAGCCACGCCGGCCTCCTCAAGTCTCCTGCAAACACATGGGAAGGATATGCTGAACACGTGCCCCCTCCAGGGAAAACCACAGCCAGAAAGTGGATGCGACTTTGGGAGAGTAGACACAGAGCTTTCAGTAATGTGCTTTGTCTCCTCTGGCTAGACGCTTCTTATAAAAATGCAAACCTGCCGACACAGAAACGTTCCTGACGTGATTACTTGAAATCGTGAAGTTTAGATTCATGCCTCCCACAAAAGCACAATGGAAACAGGTGAGGTGCTTAACTTGTTGATTTGTAGCACAATTAGAGGTAAAAGTACAAGGTTGTCCGTTACATCATTATTATCACATTGAAAAACTGGGAAGTGACCTAAATGCCTATCAATAGGAGACCAGTGGAAAGAATGATTGTGTATCTGACAAGATCGGGCGCGTTGAGGTTGGTATGGCCGTAGACAGAATTATCTTGTATCTTAACAACAAAATATTAGTAATCCACTCAACAGAATGAGGTAATATAACCAAGTGCCACAATAACAAACATTTTTAAAAATGAAACTTTTATTGCTTTTTAAAAAACGTGTTATTTGGAAATATTTATGGACTCATGAGAAGCTACAAAATAAGTCCCATGTCCCCTTTACCCAGATTCCCCCAATAGGACATTTAAAATACATCCTGAAGGGGGAAAAAGGCTATAGATTGGTATACATGGTAGCATCCTATTTGTGTAAAAATAAAAGTAAATACATCAAATTATTAGCACTGTATATCTCTGGGGAACAGGATGTGATTTGCAGCAGGAGGAGTAAGTGAAGGACTTTTACTTCTTAATGTATAAATATCAGTACTATTTTATGTAGATATTCATATATCCATACAGATGTCTATATATCTATACACTATAGATATAGATATATAGTTCAATGAGCATGATTGCTTTTATTTTTCAGAACACCCCAAACAATACATTTAGGAGGATGGTTTCTACAATGGTAAATGAATTCAAGCTTTGAAAAATTAGTTATTCTGTTTGACAAATTTTAAAAGGAAAGAAAAACTACAATTCAGGATTGTCTGGTGGGCATTTGGTGTCTATTCCCATCGAACTTCCGTCACAATGGTCCTCATAGATCAAATCCTGGCAGAGGGCTTTTGTAATGAGACGCAAAGCCCATTTTCCATGATTCCATGGACTGTTGGACCCTTTAGGCAAGAGAAGACTACAAACTTGGAAGCCGAAGTACAAAGTAATTCTAAAAGGCCTTGGTTTCTGTATTTAAACATAACTTTACTAGCAGAAGTGTATACTATGACCACTTCTCCCCAAGCCAGCTTTTGGATGGGCAAGGACCACTTGTAGCTAGAACTCAAACCTGGCCTTGGTAGGTAATCTTGACTATTTTAAGCTCTTTGACTCCCCATGTGCTCTTTATCAACCTTTCTCCATTCTGCAACTATTTGAATTATCTGGTACCTGATCAAAAATGCATTCGCAGCTGTATCGTACCTGTCAGGAGGGGTTGACAGGGCTTTTATCGTTTCTCTTCAAGCATCCACATACATATCCATATTCTTCATCCTATCTATCTATTTGGAGCTGTTTCAAATTCCGCAGGCCGCTGCACTGGGGGGAGGTGGCGAGGGGAGGAGGGACAAAGGGAAGGGGACTGCTGCTGACTGCCAAGGGTATGCGACACAACACTCCATTAGTCCCTGGTAATGTATTTAAACATTTGCCTGTTGAGCGACTTATCGCTGGCACATTATGAGGCTGTTAAGTGGTAGAGAGGAGTAATTGCTGCTTCTGTGATTAACTTGAAATGAACACAGACACATAGTTAACAAGACATGGTATTTATATGATATTCGTAAGTTGTATAAATAGATTCTTCCTCTTTGAATGCTGAGCAGAGGCACGCGAATCATTTGGGGTGTTTATGTGACTGAATGAGTGCTGATTCTCTACGCAGAATTAGCATAGTGGTTGAGTCATGTGAAGAATATTGTCAATTCTACTTTCTTTTTAATACAGGCTGTTTACTAGACAGCCTGAATTAAAGCAAAACAAAAATATACTCTGGAAGTTACATTAGTTAGCCATATTCCACTCCCTGATAGAAGCACATGTGTACCCATGCACATTCACCCATCCATCCGTCCATCCGTGCAATAATACTTATTGCAGGCCAACTAGTTGCCAGGGTCTGTGTGTGAGGTTGAGGTTACAATGGTCAGTAAAATAAGAGATTCAGCTGCTGTTCTCATAGGGTTTACAACATTCTTGAGTAGAGACTGCCATTGATAAAGAATTACTCAAATGCTTATATAATTACCAACTGTGTCAAGTGCTCTGAAGGAAAGGAATAGGTTCCATGAGAAGGTGTAAGGTAAGAACTTAATCTGACCTGGGAGGGTCAGGGGAAGCTTTCCTGCAGAAGTGGTTCTTGAATTAAGACAGGAAGGATGACTAGGAGTTAACGGGGTAGAAGACAGGGTGTGATTGATGAGTGTGTGTGGTGGGTGAGTGAGTGTGGGCCTGTGTGTGTGGTGTTCGGTTTTCCAGAACTGGAAACCATTTGTATGAAGGCTCTGGAGTGGGAGGGAAGATGAAGATGTCAAGGAATTGGAAAAACAACAGGGGCCTGGATCACAGAGAAGCAAGGTCAGGAGAGTGAGCGTGAAATGAGGAAAAGCAGGGCCCAGAACACGCTGGGCATTGTCAGCTACGGCGAGAGCTGGATGCAGTGGAAAAACTTGGAAGAGTTTGAAGCACGATCAATACCATGCTCTCCTTCCTCCACCTCCAGCTCACATTGTTCACAAGTTAAACGAAAAGGAAACACATGTCCCGAAGCCCCTGGGGCACTGTGCTATGTTTTATTAGCACCATGCTCTAACCAACTGAGCTAACCGGCCAGTGGCTAACACTGTGCTATGTTTTAGACACTGTCTGTTAAAACGGGTTCTGTGAGCAGCCAGCACAGAAAAATTCCCAAAGTCATTTTTTAAAAAAATGAAACATTCCTTTACTTTTGTGACCTGTGCATCAAAGAGCTTCTTTTTCGGAGCTCTTTATGAAACCAAGACACATGAATGTATATGACCACCCTGCAGACATCAAGGTACAAAATTCCCACCTGGGCCCATAAGGCTGTAGCGCAGTGCGTGGTTTGGGCTTTCATTGTTTACAGAGCTAACAGAACTTCACACTTATGGGGACAAATTGGAAAGACCAATAGAACCCAGATGTGTTGCAACCTGCGTTAGAACAGTCAATGAGAGGGGGCATTTCTGAGACCCCCGGGCAATATCTTTGGTGGCAGAGAGTCTGCTGTCTGCTACCCTGTTATTTGACTCCCCAAGAGTTTTGATGACGAAGATGTGTTTTGTGTGGTTACTTCCTTGCAGAAGCATTTGGCCTAAGAAGGTACCATAGCCTCTCAATTGTTTTCATAAAAATGGTCCACCATGTGCAGATAGGTGCACCCACCCAAGGCAAGGCCATGTGCTCCTGTCGAAGGAGGACGCCTGAGGCGATGGAGTCCCCGTGCTGTTTACTCAGTCATCCTAGCTTCATGACTTGGAGACTTGAATAGAGAAATGCATCCATCAGGGAGTCAACAGCCCATTGTGGGGCAGAAAAGCACATCTCAGATCTGGAGAGGGAAGACCTCCTGAAACTTGTGAATGAACACTCTGCGACCTCAACTAACACACTGTCAGAGAAACAGAAATTGCAAATAAAGTCCATCAGAGGCAACCTCAGGATGGCTCAGGTCTAGCCAACATTCTGAACAAGGAGGCTGAAGGGAAAAGGAATATTTATGTTTCATACACATATATGAAAATAATCTCCTTGGCTTCTAGCTTTTGAAATCAAGATAATACAGTAACAGCCGGTCTCTAAGGATGAAACCATGAGAGGAATTTTATTTGTAACTTATAAAACAATAGTGTCTGCCTTCAGCAACAAATCTCAGGAGAATCACTTTCAGAATCTAGAGAGGAAGAACACTTAACTTGGCAATTATTCTTTATAAATATTAATCAGATGGTCCACAGAAGTCTCTTAGATATGAAAGCTATTTTAACCCAAGTAGGCAAGTCAATTGATGGTTGTTGTAAATATATGTGTACCTCTGTGCTAGAAGCAGAGTGTGTGTGTGTCTTGGGGGCGGGGTGCGTGTAGAGTGGGTGCATTCACTCAGGTGCAGGAAAAGAGGAAAAGGCTAATTTTCTGGCCATTTTTGGACAGAATGGATGAAACTGACTGTTGTGGTGTCATGGAAACCTAGCCATGGAAACCTTATAGAAACATCAGGAGATGCAGGGAGGGAGTGTTGAAGAAAACATCACAGCGAGACTGCTACCGACCGATCCCTGTAGATACTATAAAAATAATCACTTCCTATTCCCCAATGTTCAGTAAGAGCATCTCGCTATTTAGAAAATCATGCTCACTATTCTGCAGGTTTTCTGTACAAATTGCTAATAAACAACTCAGAACACAGGTACTCGCTGACTTCAAGTTGAATTGAATCAAACAAACGGTTTGGAGGGCTGAGGAAATGAAGCTCGCCTTCCCTTCCAGTGCCCTCCCTCAGCCTCCATATCCGTATCAAGTATATCAGCATGTCCCCTTCATTTCATGGCATAAATGCACCTCAAATTGCTTCTCTCCATCTCTGCCTCCAAGCTGCAACATTACTGCCCTCCCACTCCTAGGGAAAGTCTTCTCCTGTGTGCTTTCCCGGCCTGCTGCACTTTTCTTTCGCAGCACGCTTCACACTGTGTGATAACTTCATTCATTTGCTTATTCGTGTATTAATTCACTCACTCACTCATTCATTCATTCATTCAACAAATATTAACCAGAAGCCTACTCCAGACCAAACACTGTTCCAGCCACAAGTGAGACAGTAATGAGGAATAGACAAGGTCCCTATTCCTTCAGAGCTGACACCTGAATGGACGAAGACAGATATAAGTGAATAAACAGCAAATACGACCAGGGCTTACTGCCCAGTGGGGGAGGCAGACATCCGATCCAGTACCCACACGGCACCTAGCACGAGCTTTAACCTTAAATTGGATCCGGTCAGGCCCCAGGAAAACCTTTTCCGTGGCCTCTTGTTGCTCTTAGAATGAAATACAACTTCCCAACATAATCTCACCATATTGAGTACAGATGGTAGGATTTGGATCTGAATACATCGTTGGATAACCGAATAGGCTTTCAGGCCTACTTTATGAAAAACCAGTGATTTCTCAAAAGAATACGCATCCTCTCCAAACCCTTCATTTTCAGCACCCACATGGGTGATCAAGATAATTGATCTTGTTTGGTAGCAAGATCAAGATAATTATTTTGTTTGGTAGCAACATTTCTCTTAAGTTTATTCTATTTTTTTTAGAAGATTAGTTCTCATTTGATTATGAGCTCATCTCCTGTAAAACTAAGTTCTCTGAGCCTTAGTTTCCTCATCTGTAAGATGGGGGTGGTCATATTTTACTTCATACATTTGCTTTGAAAATTAAATAATCCTTTAGATCATTTAATTGTGGCAAAAATACCTGCCGCAATATGAGTATGGAGTTATGGGTTCTTCTCTTTGACAAATGAAACAGCACTTATCTTTGATTGTTGTAAATAAGCAAACATGTTGACATCTGAATAAGAGAATGTCACTGAAATGACATGACTGTTTACCTCACTGTGGGGTAACGGTTGGGGCAAGGAGGCGTCTGCAGCCTGGGTCACTGGTCACTTGTCGTAGTGACTGAGCTGACACTGAGCCTCACTCCGGACCAGGTATTTTTGTGCAGTTAACCTTCTCTGGGCTGGCGATTATGCAACATGTTTCTTCCCTGAGC
This sequence comes from Micronycteris hirsuta, assembly GCA_004026765.1. Lineage (NCBI taxonomy): Eukaryota > Metazoa > Chordata > Mammalia > Chiroptera > Phyllostomidae > Micronycteris > Micronycteris hirsuta. The sequence continues at coordinate 12,028 of PVJI01018766.1, forward strand.
ACACACTGTTCTCACACAGCTGGCATCATCACTACAAATCTTATCTGCTTAAGAAGCTTCCTAGTTGCAAATGCCAGGCAATGACCCACAAAGGCTTACAGGTGGGCAGAGGAGCTGAAGGAATCCTCAGGTGGAGATGCAGCTCCTTCCCACATGCTACTTCCTGGGGGAAAGAGGTCTCCGTCTGTCAGACCGCGGCCTGAATGCGAGCTCCCGCCCACCTGGTACCCCATGCACTGCCTCATTCCCGCTGACCTGCTCCTTAAATGCTTGTATAACCTTACATTTTATCATTGTACAAAAGAGAATCAGGAGAGAGAGACAGAGAGGGAGAGCAGAATATACAGCAAGAATAAAATACAGATCACTAGTCATCCCACCCTCTCCCTACCTCCAAATGACTACATAATTTTGACTGACATTTGGGGATAGCCTCCCAGATTTTTCCCATTCATTTGTATAGATATGGGAAGTGGTTTAGGAGCAGGGACTATGGAATAAGATTAGATCCCAGCTGAGTCACTTGTTGGCTCAGGGGCCTAACAAAAGTCATTTTTACAATAGCTTCTCTGTCACAGTGTCCTCATCTATAAAAGAGAAATTTCCCTGGAGTAGTGTGAGGATTAATGAGATTAATACAAAAAACTGGTTAGAACAGTGCCTAGAACATAGTACATGCTCAATATATTCTGTCTGGATGTACAATTATATATAAAAATTGAGTTGGGAACACTTAGCTGTGTGACTTGGGAGAGAAAAGAAGAATGTCTCTGATTCTCAGCTGATTCCCCAGAGCACATAATAGGTAGTCAATCAACTTTTGTTAAATGAAGAAGAGAGTAAGCTGCTGAATGAGTTAATTAAACATACTAAGTGGATAAATGATGAGAATGGGCAACCCAATGGAAAATTTCTGGCTGAGGGACACCCTTGGGTGCTGGTGATTTTTCTAGAAATATTGGTAAAACTAATTTTAAGCACCTGAGGCCTGCTTGGGAAGAGCAGCATCTCATGGGACCACCCTGGGCACTGGGGGAGGAAGGGAACTGTAACAGCCAGGTCAGCAACTGAAGGTGGAGAAGGGGTGTCTCCCCTGGGTGCTCAGATGTCAGGCACCTGTTTGTGAGGGAACCTGCAGGTCTCCCTCCATTCCTGAGTCTGCCTCCTGCTTTTCCACGTGCCCAGATCAAACAGCTCCTGATCTGCAAATGCTGACAACGCTCCCTTGACTCCTGGAGTCTTGTGGAGCTCCTGCTACTTGGTTGGGTTCAGTCACAATCTTGGAGAAATGACACAAATCAGTCACTCACCATGAGGTCTCTGAAAAACCTCAGCAGAATTTCTCCCAGCAAAATGTCCCCTCTTAGCATTCAGCTCAGACCAGGGAAACATTTCTAGCTAATGAGCAGTTCTAAGTTCTCAGTGAAAGGTGGTGTTGGAGATAACCCAAATATCAGTCTTTTCTGTCATGGGGTTCTTAGAAGAGAGCAGCCTTGGGGGTTCGGAGAGGAGGGGTGGGGGGCAGGGGTGCTGGGGATGCATGGTGGGCAGTTGCACACTCTGGCAAGGCCTGTTTTCCACCCTGGTTGAATAACATTACATCACTTGTTCCCAGTTACAGGAAATCCACTGGGTGCCAGCCACAGCCACAGCCATTCCCTGAGCTCCCCTGCAAACACACCTGCCCCTCCTCAGTCCTGGGGGCTGAGGGTGTGGGAAGGAAAAGCCAATTCACAAGCCCCTTCTGTTGGCCAGAGAGACTGAGGGTGAATCCTTTGGGAGGGTGAACAGTGGGCAGCTTTCTGAGTGCCTCCGTGACCAGACGTCAGGGACACACGCGCTTTTTCCTTTCTTCCTTAAGAAAACACATTATTTGAATTCCATTCTTCCTTTGACAGACTATCAGGCCTGAAATTCCAGCTCTGCTGTTTACTAATCATAAGACCTTGGGCAAGTCCCACAAGCTTGCCAAGGCTCAGATTCCTCATCTGTGAAATGGGGACAATCATAGGATCGGCCCTCATGGGACATGTGAGATTTGAATGACAGTGTCCAAGCACAGTCCTTAGCCCAGAACCTGGCTCATGATAACACACTCAATAAATGTTTTCTATTATTGTTGCCAGCACTGAGGATGATGGTCAGTCCATAGTATTTGGGCTTTTACTGCCTTCTCTTCCTCAAATACGCAACTGTTTTTCAAAGTAGAGTTTTACTGAGGTTGAAAAGTCCACACTGATAGGGGCAGAAACCATGCTGATGAATGCTTACAAAGTAAACATTGTATCATCACCACTTAGATCAAGACAGGTAGGACCACCAGCTCCCAGAAGCTTCTTCGTGCCCCTTTGAATGCACTATTCCCACTATTCGACTTCTATCGCTTAGATTTGTTTTTTAAAAGTGAAATCATTGTCCTCATTGCCACCAAAATAAGAACATAGAACATTTTCATCAACCTAGATGGACCCCCCACCCCACCCAGAGAGGACTGCTCCTTCAACTTCTATCAGTAGGTTCTGGTTTTGAATCTGTGCACATGGCTTTAGATCACACGGTGTGTGCTCCTCTGTGGTGGGCTTCTTGTACTTGCTCATGCGCCTGCTTATAAGACTAATCCAGGTTGCTGTGTGGAACAGACATTCATTTCTTCCCACTGATGCATAGTATTGCATTCTATGAATATCCCACAGTATATTTGTCCATTTTATTGTTGACCAATGTTTGTGTTGTTTCCTGTTTTTTTTTTTTTGTTTTTGTTTTTGTTATTACAAATAATTCTGCTATGAACTCTTCTACAGATTTTTTGGGTGCACATATATAGACATTTCTATTTTTTACATATGTGAGAGCAACAGTAGCTCTATCAGAGAGTGTATATGTGTTTAGTTTTAGCAGATAATGCCAAACAATTTTCAATGTTGTACCAATTCTGTACATGAGCATTCTACTTGCTCTACACTCTCACCAACAGTCATGATTTGAAGTTCCTTCATAAAAGTTTAGCTATCCTGGTGGATATCTCACTGTGGTTTTAATTTGCATTTCCTGGGTGAGTAAACTGTTGAGTCCTTATATTGACCATTTTCATATTTTCTTTTCTTGTGAAGTGCCTACTCAAGTTTTTTCTGTTTGCCCATTTTTGTATTGCACAAGCTGTCTTTTTCTTACTGATTTATGAGTTTTAGAAATATATATTATAGACCCATGTCCTTTCTTAGATGTATGCAAATATCTGTGTCTACTCTGTAGCTTGTCTTTCATTCTCTTAACTATCGATGAGTTTTTAATTTTAATATACTTCAATTTATACAGTTTTTCCTCATAGCTGGTACTTTTCATGTCCTGTTTAAGAAATCATTGCTCATCCCAATGTGATGAAAGTATTTTGCTATGTTAGTTATCTCTAGATTATCATTTTTCCTTTTACATCTGAAGTTGATTTTCACGAGTAGTGTGAGGTGGGGGTCATGATTCACGTATTCTTTCCATATGGGCATCTGGCTGACTCAGCATCACTGGCTGTGAAGGCCTTCTTCTCCTCATTGCATGACGAGGACACTGGTGTCAGAAATCTGGGGACCATATATATGGCAGTCATCTCTGCATTTTATTTCATTGGTATATTTGTCTGTTCTTATGCCATCACTGCACTTCTTAATTACTGTGGCTTTATATAAATCTTCAGATCTGGTAATGAGGTCTTCCAGGCTTCTTCTTTTTAAAGCTTATCTTCAGTAACAAATTGCCAATTTCTTTTTCATGATTTTGATTCAGATTGCATTGAATCTATAGACCAACTTGGGGAGGAAAATATTGTCTTTTAATAAATGAACAAGGTAGAGCCCTTCATTTATTTAGGTCTTCTTTAATTTCTGGTTTATAGTTTTCAGGGTAGAAGTCTTATATACCTTTCATTATATTTGTCCTTACTTATTTCATGCTTGTTTGAGGCCGTTATATAGGATGTGGCAAAAGTAGATTTACAGTTATGAATATGCAAACAGAATTTATTCTTGTATTGTTGCTTATTAATTACTGTATTATTTTTCATATGAACAACTGTAAACCTACTTTTATCCCACCCTGTATGTGGAGTTCTTAAAATTTCATTTTCTAATTGTTGTGGGCATACAGAAATACAATTGATTATTTTGTACACTAACATTGTATCCACCAATCTGGCTAAATTCAATTATTAATTTTAATAGCCCATTTGTACATTTTTTAAAAAGTCTGTGTACACAATAATATCATCTGCAAATCATGACAGTTAAAATGTAGTTTTGGGGACTTTCATTTTATAGAATAGACACATCTCTCATCATAACATTTAAAATAAAAAGCAAATTGCTTTTTACCCCTTTAAAATATTTAACTTATGATTGTATGATTATGTGGGATAAACAGACCCATGTCCCAAAAGTAACATTTGTGCCTATTCAGCACCCAAATGAACCCCCCAATTCATTATACTGAATGAACTTTTTCACTTTATATTTACCATGCTAAGGTGAAAACTAATCTTTGGGGATGAAATTGCTGAAAAGTAAATTCAAGTTTGCACAGATACCAGCAAGTACCTTCACATATGATTTCATACAAATCATCATTGGCAGGGGGTCCCCAACCTCAGGGCCAAGGACCAATACTGGTCAGGGCCTGTTAGGATCCAGGCCGCACAGCAGGAGGTGAGCTTGAATGCAATGTGCTTGAATCATCCTGAAACCATCCCCCTGGACCCCGGTCTATGGAAAAATTGTCTTCCATGAAACTGGTCCTTGCTGCCAAAAAGGTTGGGGACTGCTGAATTGGTAAATATTTTCAAAACATGTTATTTTCTACCCAAATGTAATTGGACTCTACATTCAATATTATCGTCAATAGCAGCTGAGATTCTAGCCCTTAGAGAAGGGATGACACATGGGCCCCCTTACCCACTACCTACGATCAAGACAGGCATTGCTAATCAATCATGGCATTGCCTACTATTTAACCCAGAAGTGGCCCCATCATCTTTCTTGATGCAGAGTCCTGGGCAATCACAAGAGCAGTTGACTGAATGTGACACTTATAGTGAAACCTATCTGTCATCTTTAACCTAGAATTTCTGGTAGCGCTTCACTATATCCTAAACACTCCCAGAGGCTTGCTCCTTCCAACTTAATTTTCCTAAATATTTCTCTGAATTATCTAGTATTATATAAGCAGTGGTTGAATTGAATTGTACTTAAAACGGTATGAAAGAAGATAATTGACTGGCTGGCTAGCTGACCCAGCAGGTCTGCTCAGGGAGGCAGTTTCTCGGTGAGGTAATCTCAGGATGAGGCCCAATCTCACCTTTTTGGCTATAGACACTTTATCCAATCAGCTTAGTTTATCAAACTCCCAGGATTGACTCATAAGGAAACTAACTGGAGACAGACTTATAGATCAGGATGCCAACTGACTGATTTGTAATGAGGGCATTAAACTTTCCAATGGGGAGAATACTGATTTCTACTAATCAGGAGATTCACTCCTTCCTATTGAGCTACCTGGGAAACTGAATTAGGAATTGGAAGTTTAGTGGTTAAGCTCAGGTCCTGGAGTGGGACCTCAGGTTTGAATCTAGGTCTTGGTGATTCAGGCAAATTGCTGTTGGCTTCTAAATCTCAGTTGTCCCCTCTGTATATTGAAGGGTGGTAGGGGGTAATAGTAATTAACTTTTGAAGATTCAATGCACTAAGGCATATGTGTCATTTAATAGCTTAGGATCGGGCACACAGTAAGAAGTCAATAAATGAGAAGTTATTAGTACAGACTCAGCACAAAGGGAGTATAATATTTTTAAGAACTGATCTGCTCAGATTATGGAACACTTTGGACCACTCTCATCCTTTTTAGGGGCCAAAATTGTTAGGTTTCCTCTGATAAAGCATCTGTCACTTTGTCTCTGCTGGATAGTTTTGGCTGAGTACTAACAAGTTTTCACACTGAATCTCCATTCCCTAGATTTCATGCCCACTTTAGCCCTCATCTAATGACAGTCACCAAAACATTAGAACACACGAAAGGACTACATTACAACTTATTTACATGGGTCACATTGGAACCCTGAGGATAGAGGCTGGGCATCTTGATCAGATAACAGGCCGAGAGATACTTTGGTCTTTTGACGGACCTCAGGAGATAGCTTGAGCCCCTTGATAAAGCCTTGGGAGAGGCAAGGAGGAACACCAAGGTCAGGTGTGTGTGTGTGTATGTGTGTGTGTGTGTGTGTTTATTGTAATTTTCTGGGAAACGGTGAAGAGGAAGAAGGGAATGTGTCCTGAGTGACTGATATGCGTTACAGTCAATGTCACATGTCCTATCCCAGCTACCCTTCATGACAACCCCATACTTTGGTCTTTTATCCACATTTCATGGACAATGTACAGAAGATGTGAATAACTAGCCTAAAATCCCACAGCCAGCAGGCGATGAATTTGGACTTGAACTCAGAGCCGTCTGCTCTAAGAGTCCTGCTCTCTCCATCACACCTTACTGACTACTTTCAGCTGAATTTTCAGAAGTTGGCATTTATTCTGACCTCATCTCAAAGATTGTGGTTTGAAGACTGTGTATCAGTTAGTGTGATCACAAAATCTTTGTCCATTTCTATAAATATCAGAAGACAGAAAGCTGTGAGGGGATCTAGGAGAATGATACTCAGTGGGAGGAAGGAAGTATTACTCAGTGGTTCTCAGACTTGAGCGTGCGGCAGTCACCAGGAGGGCTTGCTAAGACACACATTGCTGGGCCCCATCCAGAAGGATTCCGTGGGGCTGGGGTAGGACTTGAAAATCTGCATTTCTGACACTTTCACAGGTGGTGTCGATGCTGCTGGTCCAGAGACGACACCTTGGGAAGCAAACAACGCAAGACAAGGAAACATGATCGGAAAAGATGCTGGGCCAGAGAGCTAAATATAAAATTAAAGCTTTATTCCCTTACAGTTCCACAGCCTTTGTTTTATAGGGCCCACACTCTTGCTGTCTAGCACTTCTACCACTAGTCCAATGTGCCTATCAATTCAGGGAAGGGCAGGGAGGTGGTTGAACAGCATAAAGGCAAGGAGGGCCATTGGTAGAGAAGGAAAAGGAGGCCATGAACTTGGTGAATTATACAGCAACTCTGTGGCCCACCAGCATTCAGGCTGCCCTTTCCAGGGGGAGAACTGACTATGGCCTGGCCTTCTGCAGGGCGGGGCAGACTAGATTAGAAAGCAGTATTGGGCAGCAGATTTTCTCGGACCACTCCAAGGTGAGGCATGTAAACAGCCAGATCTCCAACAGGGAAGGGCAAACCACAGATTTGGTTCTTGAACAGCTTGCCGATGGTGCTAGACTGATCTATGAACTAAACCAAGCCAAAGTTTTCCTATCAAACTACTCCTCATGCATCTCCCACCAAATTAGAAAAAAGAACAAAAATCAAGGGGGAGGCTCTTCGGACACCCTCTAAGATAGACTTAGAAACTCATCGCAGGAAAAGAGTAAAGCCAAGAGTAAGCAATTTGCTCTACTACTTATTATCCAATGGTGGACTTTGAGTTTGGAATGTAGTTTGAAGTAGATAGAGAAAAATATTTTCTTCTTGACAGATTATCCTTGGGCAAAAAGAATGTCAACAAACCTAAGAAAAAGCTGTATTTGCAGTTACTGGCTCAGCAGAGATGTTTGTTTTTGTATCTCTCTAGCTTCATATGTTGCTTTAGGTGAAAATAGTATCATTTCAGGCATTGCTGGCTTTTACTGCGCAATAGGTTTGCAAGATTCTTGAGAGGCCTAGTTTTCTTGGCCTTGAAGGAGAAATGTCAACGTTAGCTGTTTTTAGTCATTTTGAGAAGGAGTGGGATGTTAATTTATGTTTTGCAAACATTTCTTAAGTGCCTACTGTGTGCCAGGCACTGGTAGATACGGGTAGTATCAGTAGCCAGGTCTGTGAATTTCAGTTTTGTAGCTTACTAGCTGTATGCTGCTTAGCTTTCTAGAGTCTACATTTCATCTGTAAAATATGTATACACTCAACACATGGGGGGGGGGGGCTGCAAAGTGGCTTTGAAAGTCATGAAAAGCCACACAACTACATGGTGACATTCTTGCAGTACTTGAGCCATCTTCTCCTGGCATTATGCACACGGACTTCATTGTGTGGCCTGGGGTCAGCCCCACACCTGGCACATCTCTGGGAACAACGAAAGGGGAAAAGAAGGGAAGAAGGGCAGTGGAATGAGTAGATCCTCAGTCTTGGTGTTTCACTTTCAGTTCTCTCAGAGGGAAGGTCCATGATAAGATTATAAACCAACTGTGGTAAGAGCTGAGTTAAGCCTGGGTTGATTCATTCCAGGCCAGGCCCTGGCACTAATCCACCTCCTCTTGCTTATTGAACCTTTGAGAGTGCTTTGCTTCTGAGCTTCGGTCTTGGGAAATGAACTCTTTATTCTCACTCTGTCCACCTCACGGGGCTATTCTAAGAGTCAAACAAGAGAGATGTGACTATACCTTGAAAATTGTAAAGTATGATGTAAACAAGATGTTTCCTTACGTCTATTTACACCTGTCTTTTTCCCACAAAAGGTGTAAAAGGAGGCCTTATTTTGTTGGCTTGCTAAGGCTCGGCTTTCTCATGAACTCGGGGAACTAGTTATGGAAAGTGCAAGACAAGATATTTTTAAAGAAGAGAAAAATAACCTCTCTAAATACCTTTAGGAGGAAGCCCACAACAGTAGAAACAATGGGTAGCAAGAAAGGTGAACAACAGCATTGCCGTAAGGAGAAAAGGAGCTGGTGTTCCTCAGCCAGCAAGGAGGGCAGGAAGAGCAGGCGGCGGGTAATCAGGAGGCCTTGGCTGATGGCAGAGCTGATCACAGCAAACTCTTACACAACAATGACAGACCCATCTTTGCTGGGTGGTGGAGGTGGCCTGGTCCACGCGAGGTCTAGGTGCTCCTCGCTGTCTTCAGCTGTGGCATGTACTGGTAAGGACCTCTGTTTGCTCTGCTGATGAAACCAAGTGACCTCAGGGCTTCCATTAAATTTAGCTTTAAACCCTAGCTCTAGAAATTGCCTCTCTCTCTCTCTCTGTGTCTCTTCTCTCTCTCTCCCTGTCTCTCTTTCTGCCTCCCTCCTGCTCAGACACCTAGCCTTTCCCTTAGGTAATAGCAACCCCCAAGGCAGCAGAAAACTGCCTGGGACCTGACTAATGGTCACACTGTTGGTTGGTCAGGACCTCTGGCAGGTTAAAGATAACACACCTGCACCTAAGTTATATTTTGGTTCCCTAAGGTGGAGTAATGACACAGAGACTTTCCCATGAAACCAGACCAAGACACTAAACAGACCTCAGAACTGTTCTCAAGACCTGAAGAAATGACTTATCACCTCAGCTCCAACCAATCAATTCCCAGCACAAACCCAAACCCTCTAACCCATGGTGTTGTGTGATTTTGCCCTATACAATCGGCAACTCCCACCACAGGAGAGTTTGGGCTTTTGAGCATTAGCTTCCCATTCTCCTGAGTGGCACCACTCAATAAAATAGTCAATCTTTCTCCACTGTAGTTGTTGGTGTCTAGTGTTTGTCTCTGCTAGTGCTGGATGGACGAACGCTTTCTGCTCAGTGACATTAACTGCAGCCTGAACTGTTCCTTGGCCAGTGCATGAGCCTCAAGAGCAGGGTGCTCTCCAAATATCTGCAGGGTCAGGCCAGTTGTACAAAGCAGTGAAATTGGCAGGAAAAAGAAATAGGGAGTTCTGGACACTGAGTAAACTCAAGAACATACACCTCAGGTAGAGGTGGCAGCTGCTCCAGTTAATTGAAGCCATTCTGTAACATGGTCTAGTTTTTCTAGATCACCTAACTTTTTAAGAAATCTGGATTTTAAAAGTGAAATCTGATCTTGACTGTAGAAATACTATTTGGGGGTCAATAAGGTATCTCTCTGATTTGCTCGTTTGCAATCTCTTATGTATCAATATCTCAAATACACTTTTATTCATTGGTATGGATTTCTCATTAGAGCCATCAGCATAAGCCCTTCATGCCCCCTACTATCTTGGAGCACCCTGTTTTTTCCCTTTACTGATATACAGCTACTGGACCTCTGGTCAGAATGCAGGTACTATGGCGCAGTAGTGGGGAGCTTGGGCTCCAGAATCGCACACCTCTGGGCTTAAATTCCTGCTTTAGCTTTTTCCAGCTGCGTGAGCTCAGATCAGACACTTAACCTTTCTGAGCCTTGGGTTTCTAATCTGACATGGAGCTAATTATACTTTGTTTTTCAAAGGGGTACCGTGCAGATTAACTGAACTACACATAAACTACTTGATGCCGTGCCTGGCACATAGTGAACATTGAATAAATGCTAAATATTCTCATCGTTCATAATAATAAACCCTGTGTAGTTATTCATGCATTTTATTTCATCTCACTAAACATTCCCCTTTAAAGCAGCAATTCTCTGTCAGGCTCTTCCAGTGTGTATCTTGCAGAGTCACGGGCCTAACTAAGGTTCTCAAATGCTAGATGATGATGTTTACTACTATCGTCACCATCATTGTCACAGCCATGACCGCCATCAACACGATAAAGCCACTATCACTGCCATCATCAACGTGAACCCCAGCATCATCATCACTACCCTATCACCATCAATATGTTGCCTTCACCTTCATTATCATCACCATCATCATCATCACCATAACTGCCACCATCACCATCGCTAACACTATCATTTACCAAGTACCACATTGAGCTTTGCATATCTGTTCTGTCCTGCTTATATTCTCACAGCAACCCTATGGACTAGGAATTATCCCCTCCCTCTCCACACACCATGAATGAGGATGATGAGGTGCTAAAGAATTCAGCATCTAGCCCGAGAGGTCACCGCTAGAGAACATGAGAGCTAGGCTCAGACCTGGGCCTGCCAGACTCCCAAGCCTGAGCTATTTTCCATACACCACAGTCCTGATCAATTTAGGAAATGGAGTTGGTGGAAGTTACAGATTACACAACAGGTCTCAGAGAGCTTGGTGTTTTGAGGTGTGTGTCCCTTTGCATTTTGGAACATTGCTATCATTTTGTCTTTTTCAAATGGCTGATAGCAGTTTATTTATAACTGAGAAATGACAGTCTGTTTATCCAAAAAGCTCTTTGAAAGATTCCAATTACGGTTCCGCCACATCTCTGAAACCTAGTGGTGGAAAACCAAAGTGATGCTATCTGTGCTGCCTGTTTGGGTACAAACCGCTGCAAAACACCATTCTGAGAGGGGCCCTGCCTGGGGCCGGCAGGTCGCTCTCAAACGCAGCCTCTAGAACGGATGCTGAGCACCTTCCAGTTCAGGTCCTCTGTCATGATTAATTCTAGACAAGTCATTGTATCACAGATATAAGTAGGAAGTCGTCTGTCTTGTGTGCCTTCCAAAAAGTGGGCTCCCTCTTTGCCCTAATCTACGACCTCAGCCACAGGACAAGACTTCCCTTCTCACTCTGTCTCACCACTGAGACAAGCTAGTGGAGTCAGAGCAGACTTGGAGTCAGTCAGTCCATAAACACAGAGCAGCCTCTGTGGGCAAGAGCCCATGCCGAGCACAGAGAGACACGAGAGATGTATGATTCAGAGCCTTGGCCTCTTCATAACCCTGGAGGAAGAGATGAAATCAAGCGTAGAAATGGAGGCTGGGCATGGGGGTGTGCTTGGTGTCGGGATGCTGTATGTTCCGGTGCAATTCTGCATGCTGACTAAGTCCACAGGAAAGTGAAAGAACTTAATCAGCAGAGGCAGGGCAGCGTAGAGAGAAGCTTATCAGACATCTTTTGCCTCAAACTTGCTATGTAAGCTTGGGATGGCTGCTTCATCTGCAGTCAGACCGTCTGGGCTCGATTTCCAGTGCCGCACACTAGCTATGTGACCTCAGCAGCTTCATTAATTGCCCGGAGCCTCATTTTTGTTTTCTGTAAAATGGGGATACTAGTGAATTTCTCACAAGGTTGTTATGAGAATTAGAAAATAAGGTACACGAATTGCTGACACCCTGCTTGACATAGACTTAGCGCTTCATAAGTGTTAACACAGTAATTTAATAAATATCAGTATTATTATTAGCGTGTTCTAGGGTTCAGTGCTGAGTTTTGTTTTGTTTTTATAGATACACTCACTGGGTAGATAATCTCATTTTCTCATGACTTTATACTTCAAGTCTCACCCCTGAGTTTCATACACATGTGTGTGTATGCATACATGTGCATGTAAGTTTTTTTTTTTCAGAGATGTCTAACAGGCCTATAAAACTCTCCAAGTCCCTTGCCTACTGCTATTCATCCCCCTCCTCCACCAAATGTCCTCTCCCAGCTCAGTGGGATCAGCTCCATCTTTCCTGGTGCTCAAGCCAAAAAGCTTGGAGTCATCCTGAATCCTGTCTCACTACCATCCATCCCCGCCAACAGCCACTCCTGTGGGCTCTCCGTTCAAATACACTCGGAATCTAACCTCTTTCACTAGCTCCTCCTCCTCTACCCTGGTCACGACCATCTTCCTCTATCCCCTGGATTATGGCAACAGCCTCTTCTTTGGTCTCCTTGCTTCTGCCCTTGCCCTTCTTCGGTCCTCTCTGACACAGCAGCCAGAGGGATCTTATTCAAATATAAGTGAGATCCTGTCACTTCTTTGCTCAGGATCCCCGCCCCCACCGCCCCCATGGCTCCCTATAACCCTGAGAATAAACAAACTTCCACACAGCCTACAGGGATCCTCGGCCCTGGCTCACAGCTGGCCTGCGAGCCTCCTCTCTTACCAGCCTGCCCTTCCCTCCCTGAGCTCTGTACCAAGCCTGATCCCTCACAGGGCCCTTTCACTTCTGGTACCATCTGCCTGGATCGCTCTTGCCGTGGATGCCCACAAGGCTCATCCCTTGTCTCCTTCAGATCCCTGCTCAAATCGTGTCAATCAGAGAGATCTTCCATGTCTACCGTGTAAGGGAGAAACCCCATCCCTTGTCCTCCTTTACTCTCTCAGCCTTTATTTTGCTTTCTTTTTCTTCATAGTACACATTTCCTTTTGACCTATCATACCTTTTTGTTATTATTTATTATCTCTCTCAGTCCCATATTTTGCTCACATATAATGAAAATTATACATAGGAATTAGTACTACCCATGTATAATGTGCATTCTTATTTTTCCCTCAAAAATTTGGGCAAAAGTGTGCATTATGCATGGAAAATATGGTAAGCCCCATGAGAACAGGTTTTTTGGTTTTGTTCACTGGTCATGAAAGCAGTGCCTGGTACACAGTAGGCAATTGATAGATACCTATATATTTATCTTGTTATAAAGGAAGGAAGAAGGGAGGGAAGGAAGGAAGGAAGGAAAATTATGAACTCCGTTTTTTTCTATCTCTAAAAAATGGTGGCTGAGTTAGATGCTCTCTAAAAAGTCCTTTCTGGCTCAAACATTTTATCATTCTACCAGGTTAGTAAAATTTTCTTTGCTGGGTTTCAGCTCATATATCTTAGTAAGAGCACATCATTCAGAAGACCAGGATGCTTCTCCACAATATATTAAACCATTTACTCCCCCACCCTACCCAAGTCTCTGAATTGAATTATCCTTAAAAAGATAGTCTTGAGCAAATTTCAAAGCTCACTCTTAACCTGGTGCTGGTTACTTTCCATTTGCCCACTGCCACCATCCTCCCTGCCATCTGCTTCCTGCCTCCTTTGTGCCTTGGGAGGCTGATCCACGGACTGCTTCCCCCACTCCCGGGCCTGCCTGCTTTGCCAGCTGGGCTTGGCCAATGGAAGCAGAAGACAAGAGGCAGGAAGGAGAGGGGCCAGGATATCTGGGGCCTAATCCTTCTTTTTCTCCCCACAGCCATCCTGCCACACCCTGCCCCTGCCAGGCAGCCCTGTGTCCCCACCTCCTCCTCTCACTGGGCTTCCTCTATCCTCTTTCCTCCTCTTTCTTTTTAGGGGTGGAAAAGTCTTCTTACTGTTGCTGGTCCCTGAAGCTTTAACATCCTTTGTTGGCTCCATTTACTCTAGAAATAATTCCTTTATTAAAGTCTCTTCATGAAACTCTGTGAGTGGAATTTGGTTTCTTGGCTGCCAGGACCTTGATGGTAATGAGTGAATCTAGTTCCTTTGTACTTGGAAAGGCGAATAAGTGGAAATACATGACGTTTTCTGAGTAATCACTTGAGACTGCATGGGTGTTGGCCATAACTTGTTTAGAGGTGGACCTAGAAATCTTTCACAATATGGGGAGAAATCTGCATGTTCTTTTTACTTGGTGCAATTCCCAGACCTGTAAAACAAAGACTTTGTGGGGGAAATGTCTGTGGATTAACACATAGTGGAAGTTTCACTGATACGTGCTCCCGGGTGGGGGTGGAAAACTTTGGCTGAGTAGGATTTAATTTTAATAGTCTTACTGCTCAAAGGAAATGCTTTAATCAATCTCTTTACAGTACAGGTATGAAAAATTACTCTGCATACCTTTCTTGGAAGAAGAGTTTTAATTTTTTTTTATTTTTATTCAGAGCAGTTCTGCACTTTCCTGAAAAACAAGACTTAAATTCAGAAAGCTGGGTGACGGGGCGGTGGCAGGATGCCAGGAAACATATTATCACGCATGCTAACCCTGCTTAAGAAAACAGATCATTTAAACCCAAGCAGGTTACACATACAAAAAACACAGTGAAACATAACCATGGAACCCTAGTAGAGAGAATGTAAAATGAGACTATAATACAAACACAAAAAAGGTGAGGGAGGGCGGAATAGAAATATGTGAGAAGGATTAAAAGAGTCAAAGGAGAAGCCAGGTTCATCAAGTAAAATGTTTAATTCTTTCACCTTTGTATTTTTTCTAGGGATAGAAACATCTTTCTGAAGGTATGTGTGTTTTGTTTCAAGGTAAGGGGCTATCCAGCCATCACCACAACAAAGAAGAAGCTAGAGTTCTCCACAGGGGGACAGGCACTCAATTCATAGACATGGAGTTGTGACTGGGGAAACTTTTATAAATAGGAAGATAGCAGCGATTTGTGTATGTTTATTTCCCCTTTGTGAGCTTCTGAACACACACCCCCTTCAAAACATGAAGGATTTGAGTTCATTAAATAGTGAACCCCACCCCCCACTAGAAACGGGAGAAAGAGGAGAGCGAAGGCTGAACTGGGGTGAGTGCTGGGGAGGGGAGAACTGGTCTGTCAGCCAGAGCCTTTGATTCACCAGATGCTAAGGCGCCCATCAGAGCTCTGAAGTGGGGCTCACAGCAGACCTGGTATGTGGCGGGAACACACATACGATCTTGTTTCAGGAGAGCCCTGAAAGGGCCCTGCATTTTGAGCTGAACTCCTTGTCTCCTCGTTGCATAAGCAAGGCCGTATGAAAATCTCTCAGAACCTTCCCAAACTACCACTTATTGCTCTTTGTGTCCTTCCTGTGCCTGAGGGTCCACATGAAACACTGCACCAGGCTTAGTGCTGAGTTTCCCTCTCCCAGCAAGCTGGTCATTCTCCTGTTCCCGGCAGAGAAAAGCTGCATGACACATTATATATATGTATGCATGCTTTATTTTCTCTTGTGCACTTATGTGACTCACCATCTTTCTCTTTTTGTCTTCATAGACAGGACACTCAGAGCAAATACAACAAGGTTAAATACAATTTTTTTTTAAAAATTGCAAGATAACTTCTTCAAGGCAAAAATCATGTAGGAGTCCAAAATATAAAACAGACATACAAGGAGCTCTTCTGAGTGGAGTACAGACAGAACAGCACACAAAGATGGCACCTCCCCACCTCCCTCCTTCCTTGGTGACTTCTAAGTCACCTCTAAGAATCCTCTCAGGTAGAGAAGGTTTCTCTAACAGGATCCCGGAAGCACGCACTACAAAAGAAAAGATTGATACATTTGACTGTGTTAAAACGGTTTCTGTATTTGTGTTAAAAGACACCCTAAATAAAGTTCAATAAGTAAGCAATCAGCTGGGAGATGTTCGCACTTCTTATAATGAGCAAATAATTTGTTTCTGGATTCTATAATGAATTACAAGAGAGCAATGAAAAGACAAACCTTCCAATTAAAAAAAAAAGACAAAAGATATAAATAAGTACTTTCTAGAAGAGAGAAACTGACCTTCCAGTCAAGATGTGAAAAGACAGTCACCCTTACTCGTCATGGAAAATTATACTTAAGAGGATGCTTTCTGTACATGGCAGATAGGTGGATGATGTAAAACCATGACGATAATTACGGCTGGGCAGGAAGTGGGGAACTCTGCTATGCTGCTGGCAGGTGTATAAATTGGTACACACACTTTGGAGAGTCATTTGGCAATGTCAAGAGAAGTTGAAGCTGCGCAGATAGGCAGAGCTTATGTGGCAGGAGTTCTCGCCTGGATGTAAGTCTAAATATACACACACACTAGAGAAAGCATCCACATGCACACAGCAATACATAGGCACAAGAGAGCTCATTACGGCAATGTTTACAATAGCGAAACTTTGGAAGCACGTTCAGTATCCATCGATATGTAAATGGATGAATAAACTGTAGTTTATTCATTCAACAGAATGCTGTCCATCAGTTAAAACAATTAGCTTAGATCTACATATGTCAACATGGATAAGTACTGAAAAGATAATGTGGAATGGAAACGGCAAATTGCAGAATTAAAGGCACACTACACAACCATGCGTGTAAGGATAATGTATGGCCTTGGCTTTCACCCTAAGCCACCAGAGTACTGTGATTTGATTTACGTTTTATGTGGATGGGTGTGGCTGTTAGGTTGCGAGTAGACTACTGGGGGCAAGGTGGCCAGTGATCCTGGCGAGGTCCGGACCAGGTGGTAATAATCGGAAAGGCTGGACTTGGGCTCTGTTTCTAAGACATCAGTATATTGATGGATTGGTTAGAGTCTTGAGAGCAGAGGCAGACTTTGGGGTCCCCTTAACTAAGATAGAAGATCGAAGGTAGAACAGGTTTGGTAGGGATAGGAGTGAGTGGAAGAGGAAAATAAGAGCTCATCTTAGACATGTTGTGATAAAAAAAATATTTATTAGACACTGCAGTGGAGGTGTTGAGTTAGCTGCTGGTTATGAGTCTGAGATTCAGGAGAGTAAGAGAATTCTTGAAGTTGTCAGACTAAGGTTAAAATCATGAGATGAATGAGGTCACCAAGGGACTGAGTGTGAAGTAAGAGCTGATGGAGTCCCCCGAGGCACTTCAACCTTATGGAGTAGAAGAGGAGCCAGGGTAGGTAGGAGAAAACCAGGAGAGTGATGTCCTGTGAAGCCATGTCAGACCTGAACATTGACCATTGGATTTAGTAATGTGGAGGTCCCTCGTGACTTGAAGAGAGCTCTTTTGATGGGGGAGGGGAGGAACCTGGCTGGAGTGGATTTAAGACCTCATGGGAGGAGGAGAACTTGAGTCTCCAAGAATAGACACCTGTTCTGAGGAGTGTTATTGTCAAGAAGAGTAGAGAAATAGGGCATAACAGAGTGGGATTTGGAGGTTATTAATATTATTATTGAAGATAAGAGAAACAATGGTGTTTGGCTGACGGGAATGATCCAGTAAAGAGGAGTTCTGGGGATGAGGGAAAGGGAGGGAAGAATTGCTGAAGTTTTGGTTTTGAGTGGCTAGAGGGTCGAGAACCTGTGGGAGGAGGGACTGGCTTCCAATAGCAGCAAGGGATAAGAGCGCTGTCCGTAAGTGCGGCCCAGGGAAACAAAGTCTGGGTAGCTCTTGCATTTTCTGGTTAAAAAGGCTACTTGTCTGAACATGAAGCCACCACAGCAGCAGGTGCGTGTCCATCTCTGGGAGGCTAGGTTCTTTCGGTGAGCTCAACATCTAAACATCGTTTTCACTAGAAGCAGGCTGCCCTGGGGCTTTGTACTCTGGGTTTTGCTGATCTGCGTTTTTCTTCCCCCCAGGGAAAGATTTCTCAGCAGGTTAGAATAGGGAAATTCTCTGAGCAAAGGTAGCTTTCTCATTTCCTCCTGGACCAGGGCTGGGTTATTCAAAAGACAAAAGAGGTATGTACCTGAAGTCACCTGCAAAGCAAGGGCACTGAAAGGGACAGATAAAGAGAGAGAGGAGAGAAGGATTCAGATTAACTGAATTTATTCAGAATTTTGTCATCTCTAAAGCCAAAATGAAATTATTCTGATTTTTGCATGCATGTACATTTTGTATTTTGCAGTTGTTTTCAATTACAGACAAGAGAGCACCAGAATCTGTCAATGCTTGTGGTTTTTAAATATCATAATTCAGCTCTGTTTAAACCAGTTCCCTTTGAGTAGAAGAAATCCTGATCCGCGGCCAGAGATTACAAGCCAGACCGTACAAACAGACTTTACAAGTGCCTGTCCCAAGGGGGCCTGAGAAAAAGCATCCGTGGCTCAGCTTTACCTCATCACTTCTAAGTAAACAATGAAAAATGCACATCCTACAACGAGGGCCTAAGTATCATCTCTACAAGTGACAAGTGGCACATGTGCAGTCTACATAAACTTTTATTTTATGAAATCCAATTGCATCGAAGCCTTATGCAGCTCCGGGTCTGCACCTCATCGCTCCCCAGGCCGATGGTATTTAAGCCCACACATGGGTGCCTTTCTCTGTTTGACCCTCTCAATGAACTTCCTTCACTTGATCACACATTCAAGCATTTATATTCCTTTTTTCCAAATTCGTTTCTCCAGAAAAGAGTTGATAGGGTGGGGGTGCGGGTGGAATTGCCTTTCCCTTATAGTGAACCTTTTGAGAGGCGGAAGGCAGGTCTAGAAAAAGGAGTAGACATCAGGATAGCAACAGGAGAGAAACAGAGAGGGGCAGTCGGTAGTCATGGAGAACAGGAATAAATTCCATTCACACTTGCCGCGGGCTATAGCAGCAAAGATACACAATGCTCAATTTCTGCCCTAGAGCAGCACAGAGGTTTAGAACAGAGATTCTCAACCTTCCGGATCATACCTATCCGATAAGCTGTCTCATTCTCAACCCACTCCCAGCATCAGGATACTTCTGGACTGTGAAACTTGTAAGAAACTCTGCAGGCCCTGTACAATCTGAGCACAGTAGTTACAAATGCTCCCTCTTCTTCACTGCCCCCTGTTGCGAACACGCTGCCCGCCTCCTTGTTGCCGTGCCATACGTCCCCCAGCGCACAGCAGTCGTGGGGTCAGGTTGATACAACTCATCCCCAGCTCTGGCTGACTTAAGCAAACCCCTTATTATTCTATCTGGGTTGGGGCAGGCAGGTGGCCTGTGTTTCTCTGGGGAGAAAGCCAGGACTGCATTTTGAGGACTGGGGTGCAGGGGAGCAGTGAGGAGGAGAAGCTCTGTTTCCTAGATGCAATGCAGTGTGGACATGTGGTCGCTTTGCTACCATGAGGAGGTAAGCTTGAGGCAAAGTCAGCAGAGCCGAGAACTGCAGCTCAAAGGAGGTGGAGCCCAATAAAAACATGCCTAAAGTCCATACGATTGCAATGTGTGTCCGTATACAAGTGTCTATTTACGTATTTCAGTTATAGGAGCTAATACACTCCTTTTATTGTTTAACCAACTTTGAACTGGGTGTTGGCAACTTGCCGCCTCAAAGCACCTAGACACATAACAAGTCTTTCAATGCTGGCTAAGAACCTCTGGTTTAGAGGAAGTTTAAATATACTACTAGTTTGACAAACGCAATATGTGTTAATATGCTCATAACAACAACACTTATTGTATTGTTATATATGACATTATATATAAACATATAATATAAATGCATAAAATAAAAAAGCACACAAGAGCGTTTAGAAAGATATCCTTGGTTTGGGGTGGTGGGAGTGGTAATGATACGAAGCACAGGAGAAAAAAAGAATGAAAATGAAGGCTCCCGATGAAGAAGCACATACTTGGCTCTGAAGTGTGAAGAGTTACTAGAGAGGTCTTCTAATGATCACGCTACAGGTTCAGGAACAGCAACGGTAGAGCTATTGCTAGAAGCAGAGAAAGCCCCTGTGGATAACGGGCGGTAGGTGTGGACAGGAAGTGCGCAAATACTGTGTGAATAATCTATGAAGCTAATGCTCCATGTTGCTGACATACTGCAGCCATCTCAGAGGCCTGGGGTCTTCAAGCGACTGGTGGGAACAATAACCGTTTGATCATTAACAGGAAAACACATATTACAGGCACACAGACTGCTTAGTCTCACAAATGTAGCATACTGAACCAGGCACGTTCGAGGGTCCTCCAGAGAAGGCAGGATCTGCGATCCATCATTTTAGTGGATTCAGGTAAGACAGGCTACCTTTACCCAGGTCCTTCAGCTACAGTGTTCCTGTCCTTGTTTTTTTTTTGGTACAACAATGTTATAGCAGCTCCATATACAATGGTAAAAAAGAAAAGAAAAAAAAAATAAACCCCTGGGAACAGCCCAAATGTCAATAGGAGAATGCATAAACAAATTGTGGGATATTTTCATATTAGG
>PVJI01018767.1:0-32554 GCA_004026765.1 Micronycteris hirsuta
TGTAAAAAAAATCCAGTCATTGTTAACATAACGAGAATGATTTGCACAGCATTGAGACAATGTGGCAGACAATGAGAGTGAACTGGAATGCATGTGCATGACCAATGATGACTTCACGGCGCCAGCCAGTGGAGGTGGTAGATGCTATTGAGTGAGCATGTGCATTGTCACATTCAAAATGCCTGAGCAAATAGAGCAACAAATCTGAGTCGGATTTTGCATTAAGCTTGAACATTCTTCTGCAGAAACTATTCAGATGATTCAGGAGACTTTTGGGATGATGCAAGGAGTGCAGTGCAAATAAAAGTGTGGCAAAATCACTTTAAAGATGGTCGAGAATCTGTTGAAAATGATCCACATTCTGGAGAGCCTGCAACAAGCAGAACACCTGAGTATGTTGAATGCGTGTGGCCTGCAATCAGCAAATATCGGCGACTGACAGGGAGAGAACTAGACACTGATCTGGGTATTCAAAAACTACTGTGTCCAGGATTTTGATGCAGGATCTCGGCATGAACATGAAATGTGTTTTGGAAAAATTCATTGCGTGGCTACTGCTACCAGAGTAGAAGGAACATTCTGCTGCTGTTGCTAAGGACTTGATTCAAACCAATACCTATGAACCAGATTCGGTGCTCTGCGCGTTCTGGCTTCTCCCAAAACTAAAATCATCTTTGAAAGGGAAGAGATTTCAGACTGTAGATGAGATTCAGGAAAATATGATGGGGCAGCTGTTGGTGATTGGGAGAACTGTGTGAGGTCCTAAGGTGCCTTCTTTGAAAGGGACTGAGGCATCATTGTCCTATGTATATTGTTTCTTGTATCTTCTATCTTCTTCAAAAAATTTTCAATAACCATACAAATTCTATTTTTCATAGTGCATGGCTGGGTACTTTCTGGACAGACCTTATTAATCTAATCATACCCAGTAAACACTATATGTGAATATTATTATTTTTAAGAAAAATTACCAAGCATAGCCCTAGACTTATTTTGTTTTGAAGCTAAATATTTACTTCTTTGAGTGTTTGTAAGCCTGGAGATATCATTATTTAAAGTATATCCATTTTTCTAAAAGCCTTGTCAAAGTGAGTTATATTGTGGAAAATAATTCTTGGGACAAAGAGAGGTCAAATCCCTCCTATACACACCATTGTAAAACTTCACGTAATTTCCAGCTGGCAACCCATGTTAACAGAGTCCTGTAGACCTACTAAGAATGAATTTCCTAGCATTAAGTCATAGTATCAAGAAGTTTTCATCTTCAAAAGTCACAGCAATTTTTAATTGCCAAAGGTTTATTCATTTTTTTGTGAATTCTTTGCTTCTAGTGATTTTATTGAGTAATATTTCACTTTTTTTCCTGTGAAAAATAAGGGTGAGCTCCTTGATTCTCAGCATTTAAGAAGTATTCCCAACATTTCATATTCTGCAGCTCTAGGAGGTGCAAGGAAGGGGGTGTTACAGCACCTGTGGTCTGAGGGAGTGGTAAGAGTCTGTGAATTTCTGAGATTCCATAAAACATTTTCTTCTGTATCTGCCTCATTGTGTTATAATAAATATGTAATCGCTATGTGTCAAATACTAGTTTTTTCCTGAGGTCAGGAAATATTCATTATGGGAAGCCAGGTCCTAACAAGAAGATGGCTCCTTTGTTAATAAGAAATAGAGAAAATTCCCCTGGGAATTTTCCTCCTTTCTCTGCCAATTTGACCTCTACCCTTTCATGTACTCGGGCTTTTTTGGGTCATTGCTTTAAGTAACTGTTGTAGACACGAAAAGCAGAGTTTTACTGTCTCTTGTTCTTTAGAAAAATATAGAGAATGCAGAATTTTTTGGAAAACATTTAATATGGACAAGGCAGAACCTCTGCCTTCTGTTCACCATGTTATGTTGTCCCTAAACCTGTACTCAGCCCTTGCTTGGACCACACTCCTTGAACTTCTGTGATTCCCTTTCCCAACAAGCACACACAATGTACTGAACAGCTTGTACCTCAGGCATTTGTGGGACGGTGGTGGCATTAGATCAAGCCCCCCATCCTCTTCATTTCTAGTTGTGTGGGGGACAAAGGTGGTAAGGGTTGCATAGAACAATGTAGAGATTCATACTACATTGGGACAGAGGAAAGCATATGACCTCATTACATGTGGTCCTAGTGACATACTTTCTGTGCAAATCCCATGGGTGATGGACTTAATTAAGTACACCGATGAAAAGGTGGGTTGCCAGATCGATAATAGCAGGATGTGAAGATAGGAGAGGAAGGTTGGCAAATAAATTTGTAAGAAATCTGATTGTTCACAAGACTTGTGACAAGTTAAAAAAAAAAAACCTACATATCATGAAGACGGCAGAGACGGAATTCAGTGAGAATAGGGGGATGGGAAAAATGAAAGGACAAGAAGGAACTATGGGTCAAAGATTTGGAAGTGAGTCCATTTTATATGGCAGCAGACACAACCATGATGCTGAGCGTTCAGGCAAGGTGAAGGCTGAGATCACTGGGAATAAGCAATGTGGTGGTTTGTGGAATATAAGGATAAGAAAGTCTGGAGCCACTTTTTAAAACAATATTTTTGACTGGCAGTGAGTAAAATAACTGAAATAGGTGAAGTCAGATGAAGATAGAAATCTTCATGCCACTAATAGGCAGAGGCTGGGCTGAGAAATTCTTGCATAAACCAGACTTGGTTTTCCTAATATATAGATCCCCTGCTGTCTAAAATTAATTTCCTTATTTTTCTAAGAGAATTGTGATTTTATTTTTTGTGGCAGTGCTCCCGGTTACATGTTTTCATAGCCAAGCCTGTCTTATAGCTAGGCGTGGCTGTCCGATATACTTCTTGCCATTGCAAACATCCGGGCAGGAATTTCTAAAAATGTCTTAGTTGTTGTTTTGTTCATATTTTAAAAGATTTTATTTATTTATTTAGAGAGAGGGGGGAGAGAAAGAGAGGGAGAGAAACATCAATGTGTGGTTGCCTCTCTTGTGGACCCCACTGGGGACCTGGCCTGCAACCCAGGCATGTACCCTGACTGGGAATCAAACCACGACCCTTTGGTTCGCAGCCCACGCTCAACCCACTGAGCTACACCAGCCAGGCCTGTTTTGTTCATTTTTTGCTTGTTTTTAAAGAAAGCTGGCTCAACTGGTCCTTCCTTTTCTTTTCATCATTTGCCTTTGGCCCTTTATACTACCTAGAACAAAGATACAATAATGATGCACCAAAGACAGTTTTTGAACATGCAGATGAAGGTCTTTGGTTAAGGATGCCTGAACAGAGTTCTAGAAGGAGCATGAATTCTTATGGCTTAAAGAAGCACTTTATTTTTAGTCCTAGAGTTTCTTGCTATGTGATGAAATTAACCTTACTTGATCAAGCCAAAAAAAAAAAAAAAAAAGTTTCTATTATAGGCTGCCAAACATGATTCCTAATTGGGAGAAGATTCAGTTGTAATGGTATAGTTGTGGAAAAGATTTGCCTTAAGAAACAAAAACCTGACCCCTCTGATGACTGACCTGACCTAATGGTGAATTCTCTGATTAAAAAGGACAGCGGTCTTCCAGTCAAGATGGCAGTGTAGGTAAATGTGGTACTTGTACCCTACCACAACCACATCAAAATTACCAACATTCAGAACCACCTGAAAACTAGCTGAAAAAAAGTCTTACAACTAGGGATTTAAAAATAAGCCACATCAAGCAAGACTGATAGGAGGGTTGGAGATACAGAATGGGCTTCTCCCGTACCTACATGTGGTAGATAAAAATCCAGAGGGATATCTTGGCTGCTGAGGTCACCCTTTAAGAGGGAGAGGCCAATCCCCACAGAAGGTCCCCCAGCCCAAAGTTCCAATGCCAGTAAAAATAGTCACCATAACTTCTAGCTGTGAAAGCCAGGGTGGGGGGCGGGGGATGTGGCTGAGTGAGACAGAGATCTGCTGAATTCCCAGCAGTTCTTAAAGGGTCCATGCATGGATTTAATCTGACTCCCTCTCTCTAAGTTCTAGTGCTGGGAGTGCAGCTCAAAAGGCACCAGAAACATGGGTAGAAACTGAATTTTCTGGGTGAGAAACTGGGGAGGGGGATAGCTTCTCACAGACAGAAGTGCTGGCAGAGGACATTGTGCCTTTCCTGATCTTCCTCCAGAAAGCCTGCAGGCAGGTGCCATATATGAGTCTGTCTCACAGTGTTTGCCCCACCCTGGTGATTCTCTGAGATCCCACTCCACCCAAGCTTTTTCCAGTGGCTTTTCCATATGAATGATCTGTCTTGGCTTAAGATGCAGACTTTCTTAAAATCTCTCGAATAAGCAGCTTCTGGTCTTGGCATATCCTGTACTGCTTGCAAAGTGGCTCCTGGCCCAGCACTAGTGACAACAGCTTGCCCTCTCCTGGGAACTTCCAAGCCTAGCACAAGTAGCAGTCATCTGTAGATCTATGTAGTTCATGCTGAGGGATCTTGGGCAGAACAGAAGTGCAAGCCTACCCTGGCCTGCATCTTTTGGGAGACCCTAATTTCACCTGGTAGACAGCTTTAGGCCATAGCAAAGCATCACCCAACCACCTCTACAAGTGACACACTCAAGGGGAAGACTCAGTAGGCACCAGAGAACTGATGAAATAAGTCCTGCTCTGTGAGGCAGGCCCCTGCATAGCTCATCTACCACTGTGATCAGTGGTTGCAGCCAGTCTTTATATGCCCACACCTGAGGGTAAATTCCTTCCATTGACATGCAAAACCAGTCGAGGTTCAACTACAACAGCAGGTATACAAACCCCATACACAGGGCCCAGCTCAAGAGCCCAAGAGCCCAGCTTGGGTAATCGAGGTGGCTATGCCACTATGCCCTACAGAACACCTGCTACATAAGGCCGCTCTACCAAGCTGAGGAGATGTAGAAGTTCTACCTAATTCACAGAAACAAGCACAAGGAGCCTACCAAAATGAAGAGACAAAAGAAGTCTCAAACAAAAAAAACAAAACAAAGTTGCAGAAAAAGAAGTAAACAAATGAAGACAATCAATCTATTAGATGCAGAGTTCAAAACACTGGACATTTTAGTAAGAACTTCAACAGCATTAAAAAATATACAAACATGGAAACCATAAAAAAGAGCCAGTCAGAAATAAAGGATACACTAACTGAAATGAAGAATAATTTACAGGAATCAATAGTAGAGTAGACAAAGCTGAGAATCACATAAGCAATCTGGAATATAAGAAAGCAAAAAACACCCTATCAGAAAAGAAAAAAAAAAATCCAATAAAATGAGGATAGTGTATGGAGCCTCTGGGAAAATTTTAAGTGCACCAACAATCACATCATGGGGGTGCCAGAGGCAGGAGAGGGAGAGTAAGAAATTGAAAACCTATTAAAAAAAATGATGACAGAAAACTGCCCTAACTTGGTAAAGGAAATAGATATACAAGTCCAGAAAGAAAAACTTGCCCCAAAGAAGATGAACCCACAGAAGTCCACACCAAGATACGTAATAATTAAAATGTAAAAGGTTAAAGAAAGAAAGAATCTTAAAAGTAGTAAGAGAAAAGCAGTTACCTACAATGGATCTTCATAAGACTTTCAGCTGATTTCTCAACAGTACCTTTGCAGGCCAGAAGGGATTTGCAGGAAATATTCAAAGTGATGAAAAGCAAGGACGTACAACCAGTATTATTCTACTCAGCAAAGCTGTCATTTAGAATCAAAGGACAGGTAAAGAGCCTCCCACACAAGAAAAAGCTAAAGGAGTTAATCACCAACAAACCAGTATTATATGAAATGTTAAATAATTTTACTGAAGAATAAGAAAAAAATAAAAACATATGAACAGCAAAATGGCAATAAATACATATCTATCGACATCTGAATCCAAAAAACCCAAAATAAATGAACAAAGAAAACAGAAACAGACTCATTATACAGAGAACATTTTGATGGTTGCCAGATGGAAGAGGGGCTGGTGGATGGGTGAAAAAGGTGAAGGGATTAAGAAGTACAATCTGTAAGAATAGTCATGAGGATGTAAAGTACATCATAGGGATTATCATCAATAATATTCTAATAACTTTGGTGTCTGACGTGTATGAAATTTATCTGGATAATCACTTAGTAAGTTATATAATGTCCAATCACTGGGGTGTGCATGTGAAACTAATGTAATAATGTATATCAACTGTAATTGAAAAATTAAAAATGATTTAAATAAAGAAAACAAACCAAAAAAAAAGAAGGAGTGTTCATCTGGTATCCTGCCATTTTCAATTTCCCTTGTTAGGTACTTAGGAATATTCATAAATCAAAAGAATATTGGAATTTATTTATGGTAATCTTCTCTGTACCATGCTATTCAGTTTTCTTAGAATGTTATTTTGTGAAATTGATCCTTAGGCTAATTTGAAGGGGAAATAACTTGCCAGGTCAAAGTTTGAATAAATTAGAAGATGAAAAGTAATATATGCTCTCAAAATCTGAAAATTAGTTGCAAAGTCACAGTTAATTTAATTACCTTGTTGTACAGCCTTGGAATAATAATGTGGATTGAGAATTATAATAAAATTAGCCAAAATATAACACATTAACATCTTAAAAAAATTATGTGGGCTGGCTATAAAATTTAAATATGACATTTTTATAATTAAAATATAATTTTAATGATAAAGATATATTTACTTTATATGACATTTCCATTTCTATTGTGCAACCTAATAAAATACATTTGTTATTTACCATTTTCTCTTATTCTTTCAATTGAATATTTTCAAATACAGATTCTCAGATTAAATGGATATGTAACAACATATAACTACAGATTCTACTAGAACATACTATATAAATGTAGTTGAGACCAACAATAATGTATGATAATTATATATAACCTATGTAGTAAAATCTGAGATTTTTCTTGATTATGGCTATATAAGCTTTGAAATACATGGTACACATATAACTCAAATATTTGCTTATAGGACATCTCTGTTCAGAGCGTTTAAAACCGAGCCTGGTTAATGTAACTTATCATAAGATGGTTTTAAAAAAGAAGATAAATTTTCCATCTTGTACATAGTTAGGGCAACCAATCTGCTTCTTTATTTTATTACATGCAGACACACTCAGACACAGATACACACACTCACACATGCTTCCATTGTTCATATTTTAATAAACTCTATTTACAAATTAAAGGATCTTCAGCAATGATTCAGTGTAATTTTTCTAATAATTAATATGATAACCACCAAGCATCATCTATTTTAGAGCCCTTAGAATTGTCAGTTAACTAAAACTAATGTTATTAAAAATACTCTTCATAAAGTAAGCTTCTTGTCCAGACAGAATCTCTTATAACGGATTTTGAATCTTATCTATCCTAGTGAAATCTGATTATATTCCATACCATAGATCAGGATGGTTTTTGCATACATTGCACTTTCAGAAAGATTTTCTAGTCTTTTTTCTATTGATTAAAGATATCATGTAGTCTGGAAATCCTGGATTGTTGGGTGTGACAGTGATTTCCACACGTGTGTAAACACGCAGTCCTGAGAATTTACACGTTTTGAGCACAGCTCCGTGTGATTCCTGTGTGAGCAAGTGTGGATCATGTCTGTGGAATGGGAATTCTCTAATAGGAATTTGGCAAAGATGTATCTTAAAAAATTCTGGCTTGCTGTGCCCTGCATATTACTTTAACCTGGTCCTGTCTGCCACCGAATCTGAATTTACGTCCAATGCCTTGCTATGAGTAATCCTACCTGTTCTGCTTAATGCCATGAATAATCAATCCTATGTAAATGTATGCTAATGCCCCTGATAAAAACCCTGTCTGGGCAAGCCACTGGGCTTTTTCCTGAGATGGGAGGAATCAGCCACGTGGCCCCGGTCTCTCTTTCCCTGCGTGTCTCGGTATGAGATTCATACACGCATTGGGTCACGGTCACCCACGGGTATCGGCAGACCCGATCTACCCCGTGTCAGTTGGGAACAGCCCTGCCTGGTTTCAGAAGCTGTAACCCCCCATGGTTAAGACTGAATGAGAGACCTTGGGACCCTAAGCCACTAAGGAGACAAAAATTATCTCCCTGGCCGGGGTGCCACCTCTGTCCCTTTTACTTCACCCTGCTTGGCCCGAGTGCATGGCTGGTTAGCCAATGACAGGTAAGATTCCTCAAGGGAGGAACAACCTAAGACAGACACGGCCACTTAGGCACCCCCAGGGAAAGACTTGGAGGGCTATAGAAAAAGGGGGTGATGGACCCTCGCCCCTCGGCTTTGATATAGCCTGAGTCCTCATTCTGTCTGTGAGAAGTCTCCTAATCTCTTGGCTGCCTTACTTCCCCTGCCTGACTTAAGCCTGAAACAAATGCTGGAGGGCGGTGCAGCCCTGGGCAGCACCTGGCAGTTCCCCCTGGGGGATCAGCCTTAAGAAAAAACCTGTAAAATCCTGTGAAACCTGCTTTACTAAGAATGCCCTTAATTTTCTGATAAGGGTCCAAGCATGAAATTAGTTTGTTTCCCCAAACTTTTATGGCCCTTTAGCTAATTGACCCTGACTCAGTGTAAGCCCTCAGAGTTCTTTGCATGTTATCTGTTGTTTGATCCTTACTGCCTGACAATGATTGCTAAACTTTACCTGTATTCCTGTGCAAATTGAATCCAATAAAAGCCCATTGAGGAACAGGCTCCTGGCCCTTCTCCTTTGAGAGATGGGCCACCTTTCCTCCCCAAGCAGATCATGTCTTGGTAGACTTATTCTCATCCGTGGCAGCTGGGGGGACCCTGGGGACAGAGCCCCCCCCCCCCACTGGATCTAACATTAGTTCTTTACTGAAGTATGTTAGTTTGAATAAGCAATAGTTCTTCAATAAAATATATGTTTAAATAAGCAACTTCTACTAGAAAATATTTTTTCCAAAAAGACAGTCCACTGTCACCCCTTCAGTAATAATGTTATATTGGGATAACTATAACTATTCCCGATAGCTATAGCTATTTCTGATAACTATTTCTCACACTTTCACCAGTTGCAGAACTTGGAGTTGCAAACAGATGCTATTTCCTGGTGTAAAAAATGCCATGGTCTCAAAATACACTGTACGTAGGTTCTATCAAAAGCGTTGTAAATACAATTGTGTTTAAGTCTTGTGTTCTTAGCAATAAGTATTTCTTCTGAGAAGGATAACTTCTTAATTTTTTTTCAAAATGTAGCTAATTTGCATAAATATTAACATTGAAGGCAAGATTTTCAAAGATCCTCCCACAGCTCAGAAATAATCTATTTGAATTTTGATATAACTTTTAGTTTTTTCTATGCATAAACACATTAAAAACAATTTTATAGTATTTCATATAATGGTTCATTTAATAACTATTCATATTGTTATTATTAAATATAACAGCTTAATATGTCATGGAATCTCACAGTTGAGATGCACCTTAATGGCCTTGTACTCTTATGTCCCTTTATAACATCCTTCAAAAGTCTTTTTAGCACCATTCCAATATCTTAACATCCCTTAAAAGTCTTCTGAATATCCAGTAGCTTAAAGGGAAAGATACCATTTTGCCTTAAGATTTGACATTTCATTTCAGATAGCTCTAATTGTATGTTAGACTTACTTCTCCACTACTTGTCATCCATAATTCTGTCCTGTAAAGTTATGGATAATAGGTAAAATTCCTCAGAGTAGGAGATTCTTAGCTCCAGGCTAAGCAGCTATCATTTTTTTTTTTCAAAATGACTTCATATATGAGCATGTTTTTATCTCTGCTTCTGGTTGCTCTCTTTTGACATACATCAAGAGACTTCTAAAGAAGTTGTTATTCATGGGGCCCTCTACTCCAACAGTCTGAAATGAAATCCTGCCTTGCAATTTGCTCGCTTAAGCAGTTTATTTAATTTCTCTGTGTCTCAGTTTTCAAAACTGAAAATGGGGATTATAATTGTATGATAAAATTGTTATAAGGATTACATGAGTGAACATACACCAAGGTTTCTGTCCAGTGGTGGACACATAGTAATTGTTTACTATAGGTTAGCTATGATTATCTCATTTATTCATTTACTTTCATGTTCACACAACTATCTATAAATTCAAGATTGTTTATTAGCCAGAAGTCTAACAAGTTTCAGATGAATATAGCCAGCTCTTACAGATATCTGAGTCTGAACTTCCCATAGACACTCAAACTCAGAATTATTTATCACTTTTCCAGCTTGGCTTGGCTGACGCAAACTAGCCCATAACTTCAATCCCACATACAATCCTGGGAATAATATGGGACTCTTCCCTCTTCCATTCCACCCTTCACATTCAATTGTGTTGTGCTTGAGTTGTTCCCCCTCCAAAGATATGTTGACATCTTAACTTCTAGTGCTTGTAAAAGTGATCTTATATGAAAATAGTCATTGCAGATGTAATCAAGGCAAATGAGGGTGTACTGGATTAGAGAGGGCCCTCAATCCAATGATTCAGAGATGCAAAAGACACAGAGAGAGAGATGAAGGCCATGCGAACAAGAATGCTGGCATTGGAACGATGCAGCTGTGGTACAAGGAAAGCTAAAGTTGAACAGCCAGCAACCACCGGAAGCTGGGAAGAGGTGTGGGCGAGTTTTCCCTAGAGTTTTGGAGCTAGAACAGCTCTGATGACACCTTGATTTCGGACTTCTCTCCTCTAAAAATGTGAGAGAATATATTTACGTTTTATAATTCCAGGTCACGGTACTTTGTTGTACGTTGTTACAGCAGCTCTAGGAAACAAATACAAACTCATTCTTCAGTTTTGCTTTTTAAATATCTCTTGTATCTATATCCTCACTTTCATCTCCAGTGTTGATTCTAACTTGACCTTGATGCTATCTCCCCAAATGATATCTCTGCTTCCAGTTTCTCTAAAGGATCACAGAAATGACAACACATGGATAAGCAGGACATCACAAATAAGAGGTAATGGAATGCTAAGATAAATGATAAAGATTAAAGGATAAGGCTGTAGGCATGGGATAGCTTCATCAGAAATCTGAGTTCTACTGGGCATATGTAACTACCCTAAGGGGTCGTGATAGATCGATAGTAAGTTGTTAGTCTATTAAGGTGCTCTTTTTCAAAACTGAAGAAATGTTCATGGGGTCACTATTTCTTTCTTTCAAATTGTGGATTAGTGGCCCTGACCTGGGAGCTCAGTTGGTTAGAACATTGTACTGATATGCCAAGGTTGCAAGTTTGAGCCATAGGCAGGGCACATACAAGAATCAACCAATGAATGCACAAATAAGTGGAACAGCAAATTGATTTCTCTCTCTCTCCAAATCAATAAATTAAAAAAAAAAACAAACCTCAAAATGTGGATTGCTGGAGCCAGACTCATGTCTTCTATGTGCTGATGACTCTACTATTTGTATCTTCATGTTGATGTCTATATACAAATGCTTAATTAATATTTCCACTTGGGCTTCTAATAAACCACCAAACTTCACATAGGCAAAGTAGAACCCCATGCTTTCACTAAACCTGTTCTCCCCTACAATTTCCTTCATCAAAATGTGCGGTGTCATTCTTCCTTCCTTGCTTACATTTCATCTTTTGGCATTCAATGCGTCTTCTCTGTGTTATCTTCAGAATATACCCAGAACGCAATCACTTTTGGAAACCCACATGGTCATCACCCTAATTTATGCCCTTGGCATCTCCCTAATAGAATACTGCAAGAATCCCCTAAATGGTTTCTCTATTTGTATTCCAGTCCCACAGAGGTATTTATTCTCCATAAGCAGTTAAATGATTCTTTGAAAATGAATATAATAATATCATTGCATGCTTAAACCCACTAATGTGTTCTGTTACACTTGAAATAACAAACTAAGGGTTTATCAGGATTTACACCACCCTTCCTGATTCAGTGCTGGCTACTATTCCTAATTTATTCCCTCTCACTCTTCCTAAGAATCACTACCCCAGCTGCCCAGGTGACCTTGACTTCTTGGAACAAATCAGGAATGCTGTTTTCAGAATATTTGCATTTGCAGTTCCCTTTGCCTGAAATACTTATCCCCAACATGTTTGCATGATGAATTCCTTTCTTTTTTTCAAATGACACCTCAAAAGAGAGACTTAACTGAACATTCACTTAAAAAAATAAACTTACAGGAGTTCAAGATTTACTATAAAGCTGTAATAGTCAAGACAGTATAGTATTGGCAAAGGAATACACCAATAGATTAATGGAACAGAATAGAGAGCCCAAAGTTATAGTCAACTAATTTTTGATGAAGGAGCAAAGTCACCTCTCACTCTTTTTGTTTCTCTCTGTGTAGTATTTTCATCAATGGTGCTGGAACTGGACATCTACATACAAAAAGGTAAATATAAACATAAAGCTTACACCCTTTTAAAAAATTAAATCCAAGTGAATCATAAGTGTAAATGTAAAATGCAAAACAATAAAAATCTTAGAAGATAACACATTAGAAAATCTAGATGACCTTGGGTGTGGTATGACTTTAGATACAATACCAAAAGCATGACTGATAAAAATAATAATTGATAAACTAGACTTCATTAAAAGTAAAGCCTTCTGCTCTACATAAGACAGTGTCAAGACAATTATAAGTGAAGCCACAGACTGAGAGAAA
This sequence comes from Micronycteris hirsuta, assembly GCA_004026765.1. NCBI lineage: Eukaryota > Metazoa > Chordata > Mammalia > Chiroptera > Phyllostomidae > Micronycteris > Micronycteris hirsuta. The sequence continues at coordinate 12,638 of PVJI01018767.1, forward strand.
GTACTTTTAAAAGACATATTGATAAACAACTTTAACCAAATATACAAAGAATTCTTAAAACTCAAAAATAAAAAAATGAATAACCTGATTAAAAAAATGGGCAAAAGATCTGAAAAAAACACCTCAGCAAGAAAGAGATATAGATGGACAATGAGCATATGAAAAAATGTGCAACATCATATGTCATTAGGAAATTGAAAAATAAAACAATAAGATGCCAATACATGCCTATTAGAATGGCAAAAAAACCCCAACCCTGACTACAAAATGCTGGTGATCCAGAGGAGCACAAGAACTCTCATTTATTGCTGGTGGGAAGAAAAAAGGGTACAGCACCTAGAAAGATATTTTGGCATTTTTATTTTTAAAGTATATTTTATTGATTATATTATTATAATTGTCCCATTTTTTCTCCCTTTTACCCCCCTCCACCCTGCGCCTCCCTCCCGCCAGCATTCCCCTTCCCCCTTAGTTCATGCCCATGGGTTATACATATAAAGTTCTTCATCTTCTCCATTCCCTATACGATTCTTAACGTCCCCCTGTCTATGTTGTGCCTGACAATCATTCTTATTCTCTGTACTTCCCCCCATTCCCTCGTTCCCCCTCCCTGCTGCTGACCTTCCATGGGAGCTCCATTTTTGTGATTCTGTTCCTGTTCTGATTGTTTGCTTAATTTGTTTTTGTTTTTTAGGTTCAGTTGCTGAGTTGCAAGTTTGTTGTCATTTTACTATTCATAGTTTGGACATTTTGGCATTTTTAAATAAAACTAAATATACTCTTATATGAGATAGCAATTCTATTTCTTGGTATTTATAGAAAGAAGTTGAACACTTAGGTTTACAAAACAACCTGCACATGAATGTTTATAGCAGCTTTGTTAATAATTACCAAAACTTGGAATCAACCAAGATGTCTTTCAGTAGGTGAATGGAGAAATAAACTGTGGTATACCGAGGCAATGGAATATTATACAGTGCTAAAAACAAACGAGCTATCAAGCCATGAAAATACATGGAGGAAAATTAAATGTAATTATTAAGTGAAAGATGCCAATTTGAAATGACTACATGTTGTAGTATCCCTTACCTGTGAGGAATACATTAGAAGATACCAGTGGATGCTTGAAACCATGTGTAATACCAAATCCTATATATGAAGTTTGTCCAGGAAAAGTCCAGCCATTGTTAATGGAACGACAATGGTTTGCACAATATCAATGTAACCTGGCAGCCAAAGACAGTAAACTGGAATGCACATGTGTGAACAATGATGACTTCACTGTACTAGTCAGTGGGGTTGGTAGATAGTCATTGAGTGAGCATGTGTACTGTGTGGCTGTTGCATTCAAAATGAATGAGCTAGTAGAACAATGAATCTGTATCAAAGTTTGCATTAAGCTTGGACATTCCTCCACAGAAACTATTCAGATAATTTAGAAGACTTTAGGGAATGATGCAACGAGTGCAGTGCAAATTAAACTGTGGCACAAACACTTCAAAAATGGTCGAGAATCTGTCAAAAGTGATTCACATTTTGGAAAGCCTGCAACAAACAGAATACCTGAGAATGCTGAATGTGTACGGGCTGCGATCAGCAAAGATCAGTGACAGACAGTGCCAGCACTAGAAGCTGATTTGGGGATTCCAAAAACTACTGTGTCCAAGATTGTGATGCAGGATCTTAGGATGAAACACGTTTGGAGAAATTTGATCCATGTGTGGCTTCTGTTACCAGAACAGAAGGAACATCGAGCTGCAGTTTGAAGAACTGTCTGAGGCCCTAAGGTGCCTACTTTGAAGGAGACTGAGGTGTCAGTGTTTTATGTACAATGTTTCTTGTATCTTGTTCAATAAATGTCTCTATTTTTCATATTACATGGTTGGATATATTTTGGAGAGACCTCGTCATATACTAATGTTTTTCCTGTACATACAAACCTGTGATAAAGTTTAATTTATAAATTAGGCACAGTAAGAAATTAACAACTATAGCTAATAATAAGACAAAATAATTATAACAATATACTGTGATAAAAATTATGTGAACGAGGTCTCTCCCTGTTTATGTCTTTCAACCATTAAATAAATAATGCTTTTTCCATCTTAAATAAGCACTTATTAAGTACCTATTAAGTACCCAGGCATAAATTTTGCAGTGTATGAGACTGCAGAGCTAATACAAATTTATTTTTCCTTCTTCAAAATTTTATAGAGAAAAGATTCTTTCTTACTGTGGATCCTAGTCACCTCAGTATTCAATATATTTTCTTTCCATATTAAGTTGAGAGCTTCACCTTTTTGCTTGAAAAATGCACTTTGCAACTTCTCTTTGGCATATCTGAATTGCTACCATCACTACACTTGCATTTTAGCGTCATTGTTAAGTAAAATAAGGGTTACCTAAACAAGCACTGCCATACGAAGACAGTTGATCAGCTGCTAAGGGGCTAAGGGGTAGGGAGCATCAGCATTGAAAAATTGGACGAAAGGGTAATTCACATCCCAGACAGGAAAGCATGATATTTCATCATGCTACTCAGAATAGCACACAATTGACAACTTACAAATTGCTTTTTTTTTATTTCTGGAAATTCCCATTTAATAGTTTTAGAATGCAGCTGACTATAGGTAACAGAAACTGAGGAAGGGGAACTGAAGATAAAGGGGGAGGCAACTGTACTACATGATTCCAAGCACTGGTCATTCTAGAAAAGGCAAAGCTATGGAGACAGTAAAAGTTCAGTGATGGGGACTAAGGCATGAGAGAGGATGAATAGGCTGAGCACAAAGCAGCTTTTAGGGCAGTGAAGCTATTCTGTATGTTAATATACTTGTGGATACGAGTCCTTATACTGTTGTTAAAATCCATAGAGTGTATAGCAGCAAGAGGGAATGCTAATTCAGCTGTGGCCTCCAGGTGATAACGGTATGCCGGTGTACGTCCATCACTTGCAACACACCTTCGCCTCTGGCGACAGACGGTGGTAGTGGGAGAGGTTGCGCAGGTACAGGAATGGGCGGGCTTATATGCTAATGCTGTAATTCCTTCTCAGTTTTGCTGTGAACAGAAAATTATTCTAAAAATAAAGTTTATTAAAAAAGATTACCAGAGCTTATATCTTGTCCAAGGATTTTTCATAAGAAAGACCAATCGGAGATCTATGTTATAACATATCACTCTTCGAAAGTGCAAGCACCTGTAATATTTTAGTGCTAACCAAGTCTCAAATCACAGTCTGGAAAAACAGATGAATAAAAACAAATCCTTCTTAAAATATTATTCTCTTAAATTTTAGACTCTTATTCTACTATACATTTTGTCATAGTGATCAAAAAGATTTGACATACATCATTATAGTTCATTTTTTTAAATTATCTATCTTCCTGGTAAGATATGAATGAGCCACATGAAATCAGAGCTGTGGCTTGTATTATTCCCACCATGGTCTCTTGTCAAATGCTGGTAACATAGGTTTGTGGTTATTGTACTTTAGGTTAATTTCTAACATGCCTAAGGCCAGAACCAGTGGTGTCTCCTTGGTGAGCTCAGCTGGTTTTATTCCAGTTCTGTGGGAAGAACTGTCTGCTTCCAGAACACACCAGCCTAATTGGTGACTTTGCTCTTTGTATCAAGGAAAAAGATATAAACTGAATAAACATCAAAGATCCTTATAAATAAACAGAAGACATTAACAAGATGATTTATATCACTAAGAAAATATCAAATAAATTAATATAGTTTAGAAACAGAAAGAAGCCAAATGTGATTTTGGAATGGTTTTAAATTTGAGGCGGGTGGGTATTAAGAATAAGTTTCCAGCCCTGACTGGTGCAGCTCAATGGATTGAGCGTGGGACTGCAAACCAAAGCATTGCCAGTTCAATTCCCAATCAGGGCACATGCCTGGGTAGCAGGCAAGGTCCCCAGTAGGGGGTGCTCAAGAGGCAACCACACATTGATGTTTCACTCCCCTCTTTCTCCCTCCCTTCCCCTCTCTCTAAAGATAAATAAATAAAATCTTAAAAAAAAAAAAGAATAAGTTTCCAGTTGAGAAAATTGAGAGGCTCAAAATAAACTGTTATATTTAAATTTAGCTGGAGTCACATGTTTCTTTTAAAATAGGTAGTATTAAGTAACTAATTAAGACCAACAATTTCTTAAAAAAAAATCTAACAGATATTTTAATGGAATAAATAACCTGTATATTTTGAGTTTATTATAGAATTCATTTAAGGCAATTATAAACATTAATTCAGAATAGACTATATTTCCATATTTTTATGTTTCTCTTCTGAGGATGTTAAAGATCTTGTTCCAAATTACTATTTTAACATTATCTTGATATCTCCAAATATAATTCAAATTTACTCAATAATTCAATCATTTAGGATGGCATTGCATCCTTAGAAGTTCCAAGAAGTTATTGAGAAATGAAATTTTTTTGTAAATAATAAAAGTTTTAAAACCTTTAAGTGAAACCCTAAACTTTTGACATCTCTGTGCCACACTGGAAGAAGAATTGTCTTGGGCCACACATTAAATACATTGAGACACGTAATCACACACAAAAAATCTCATAATGTTTTAAGTAAATTTATGATTTTGTGTGGGCCATATTCATAGCCATACTGGGATGCATACGGACCACAGACCACAGGTTGGACACCTCTAGGTCAATGTTTCTCATACTCCTCTCAGATGGTTCCAGAAAAAGTATGTTTGGGAAATGCTGAAGAATTCACCTCCATTTACAGAGACATATCCCCTACAAGTAATTATTAAAGGCACCTAGGAGACATGTAATTAAAAAAACATTTGCCAAACATATTTATTCAAGAAGAGAAGTCTTTCTTCCTGATGCAACAATTAACATATCTTTCATTAATGAAAACAACGTGAAAAACCATAAACTAATCCAACTCTGAAAAAATTAAATCCATTCTATTCATCCTTCACTGCAAGTACTTTAAAGTGACCTTTGGAAATGGTCATGGAGCACCTTGGATCATGAACACTGTGCCAAGTGATTGCAGCAGATGTATTGAACCCTGGAAAGGTAGGAGGAGTCCAAAGTACTTCTTGAAGTTTCCCTGGGGATCTGGATCAACATGTTTTCTCATAAGACAAAATTGACGAGCATCATCATCTCTGTCTTCACATTAATGGATAATATTGCCAGAGGCACTGGCCAAACACTGTATGTTCATCGCTTCACGTAATACACACAGCAGTCCTGTGAGGTGTCCATCCTTAACATGTCCATTCAACAGGTGAGGAATCTGGAACCCTAACTCACTGGCTCAGGGATGGATATACCACTAAATACTGAGAACCATAAACCAGGATTAGGCTGTTTAATTCTAAATTTTCAGGGGCACAGTTAATATAATTTTATTCCTCAAAAGGAATGTTTCAGGTCAGGATTCAGAAAACTTTAATCATTTCTGTTTTTACTGACATACTTTAGGGCTGCTGGTATAACAATAATGACTATTCAAAAAGAAATGACAAATGAATATGTATAATTTCATACATAAATGTGTTATATAGAGAAGTTAAAACATTGAGTAAGCAATATTTAAAAGAGAAAAACTGCCTGGGAAAAACATTGAGATAACTTTCACTATCATTTTTGCCTATTTCTTCATTAATTTTTCTGTAGAACTTATTTGTATACATATGGAAATACAACAAGAATAGTTGATAGTTGATTTTACTTACAAATATTTATAAATATTTCTGTATGGTTAAATATAATTGTGCTATCAATTTAATAACTAGCCAGCGTTCTTTGAAATGGATGTAGAATAGCTTTGCTTTGCCTGAGGTGATAGAGGAAAGCAAATGACATACTCCTTATGTGTATGTGTGTCCTTGTGTGTGACAATTCTCTCCAAAAGGGTCTCCACTCCCCAAGTTCTTCAACATCCATGTAAAGCCTGGAAGCGGTCATTGACTATTTCAGAGTCACCTCCACTGGCTTCAGAGATGCAGTATCTTGCTCCATGTACTTAGAAATTACCATATAGCTTTCAATTTTGAGCTTCTGTTAAAACACTAGGAAAGAAAGAAAAAAATAAACAGTTTGTCAAAGAGTTCGGAGATATTGGCCTCTATTGTGTTGTTTAAAATCTTTGAAGTCAACTCAAAATACCTAAAGAATAAAACAAACAAACTAAAAACCCTAACAACCTGGCTTGGAACAGACAGGAACAAAGGTGATGATGCGGAAGGCCAGTCATCTAAGAGTTACCATTTTCTTGAATGCTTGACGTTCAATAGAGATTGATATTTACAGAAGGAATCTGACGTCAGAAGCTTCTAAGCAATCCCTTACTTTCTATGGTTGGGGGAGACACCACCCTCCGTCACCCTCCCACTGCCTACAGCTCTGTGGAGTGGGAGAGATGATGTCCCAGAAGGAAATCGGGTGCTGTTGTGAATGGTTCATGGAAACTTGGAGGCAAGAAACAACAAAAGTCAACTACCTGGTCAGAAGTTTTTCCTGTAGCACAAAGCTGAAAAATATGGATAAGTTCAAGCGCTGTACAGAAGTCACTAGAAAAATGCTATTACATGGTAGAATTTTTAAGATTTTATTTGGCTTACCTAATCAATTTATAGTAACTTTACTCACAAGTAATATAGATGGAAATTTCTCTATAAAATAGTTTTTACATCATAAATAACTTAGAAAAGAAAATCTATAATAGAAAGCATAGTTTTGTTCTACTGCCAAATAGGACTTAAAGCATAAAAATAGGAATTTAATTTTAAACTATGGCAGAAAGTCCTACCCTGCGGTGTAAAGAACCTTGAATGGAAAGCGCCCGGGTGGTTTTAGCGCGGACCCCTCGTGCTTCTCGTCGTCTCACAGAGCCCAGTGAAGGACCTCATGAACATTAGGAGTTTGCATCAGGAAGTATAAATGAAAAAACTCGCCCCTATATTTTTTCTATGTTATGGATCAGTCAAAACCTTTCCTGATGATGAATGAATGCTAATCCCGTTCGTTGAGTAAACTGTAACAGATAATGGTGGGGAGACGGGTTGCTGTGACACTGGATGGGAAGCAGGAGGCCTCGGCTCACTGCCAGATGGGACCCCAGGGAACCCCAAAGGGCAGAAGCACAGACATTGAAGCACAACATCTTCTGAGATATTAGTGACCTGAAAAGAATCCTTGGTTTCCTTTATCACTTTACTATTATGTTACTAGGAGCTCTGATGGACCCTTAGATAATATCATAGAAATTGTAAATCCAATTTATTCTGGATGGGATGTTTCAAATGCCTCTGTCCATCTGTCATACTGAGGAAACAAAAGTTTTCTCAAGAAATGTTAACGCCACCTGGACCATATTACTTAGAATGAACAAAGAGGGACAGAACTTGAAACTAAGGGGTAGGGTATGTGGATACTCTCCTAGGAAAGTTCTACCTCCAGGTTCTTAATATTTTTTCAGTAGGACAATGACAAGTCTGGAATTAGCAATGAGCTGGGACATGGAGTGGGGAGATAATCTAAAAAAAAAGAAGTCAAAATGTTGCTGAGAGAAGCATAGTGGCAAGGGCCCCCGATTGTTAATTAGTTGGCACCATAATTTTAAAATATTCACCAATCTGAGGGGCAAGATTTTAGTTATACTACAAAGAAGATAGAATTACAGTGTAAAAGAAGTTAAAAAGAATAAAAAAGAGAAGAATGTAGGCACAGATAAGAAATTTGAGTATAGTTTCCTAAAGACCAAAACTAGACTTTGGGAAAAAGAGAGACAGCTTTTCAAACTGGGATTGAGAACAGGGACTACGGTCAGCCAGCGTCACGAGCACAGATGTTACAGTGTTGAGTGCAGAATGCAGAAGTGGGGTTCCATTCCCCTACTCAGTGTTGGAAAACCTATGGACAAATTGAATGGATTTCCTTCTCCCTTCAGTCTCTATAGTTTAAGGAATTTCTCCTGATCTACCAATCTTTCTCTTAGAATTTTCTTATTCGCATAAGATTTCTCTCCAATTTATATACTTTTGACATATACCCAGATATTTTTCTTTGTTTCTCCTTTTATATTGCTCACCTCCTTGGTCTTACCAGTCAGAAAATTTAATTGAATGGCCTTATAATTGTTGTGTATATGGCTGGTTTACTGAATGGCAGCAAATGACAGGGTATACCCATTTATCAGCCATCCATAAGCAGACAGTGGTTTACTTAGCTATAAGAAGATGAGTTGAGAGGTGAGGAGGAAGGCAAGAAAGAGATGGTCAGCAGCCTAAATAAACTCCTCACTATAGCAACTGAAGAAAGCTTAATCTTCTATGGTAGATGTTCTCAAAGAGTGATTTGTATATAATCCTGAGCTGGGTATTTTTGCAGTTTCACATGATTCTACAGTGCAGCCAGGAAATGAGAATGACTGTTCTAGCAGCTGGAATGTCAGATGTAGATGTAAAGGTCAAACCATGGATCTCTGTGACCTTTGGGGGTCCTTGAAGACTTTTCTGATGAGTCCCCAAGATCAAAACTATTTAAATAATAATTGCATGAGGTCATTTGCTTTTGACTTTTCTTCTCTCATGACTCTACAGTATGTTTTTTTCAATAGCTGCATGATAGATATGTGATATCAATAGTTTGAAAGCAAAAACAGAGAAATGAACACAGTTGTCTTCTATTAAGCCAGATATTAACACTGCTTATAAAAATAAAACTAATACATAATGCTCATGAATTTTTAGAAATAGAGCTATTTAAAAATGTTACTTATATTAATTAAGGGTTCACTATTGTTATTTTCAAATGAATTAACAAAATTGTTTCAGTTTCAAATTAGTGAATATCAATTGATTTAATTCAAATAAACAGTAATTCTTTGGGGTTTTCAATAATTCATAAGAATACAAAGGGATCTTAAGACTGAAAATGTTGAGAACTATTGCTGTGTAGAGTGACAGATAAGTCAACAATTCTGAGAGACCCAAAGACATCTAGATAAACAGAAATTCTCTGCAGATCTGTTCAAAGAGGTGTATTGGGCATAGGTGATATTCATTAATGTAACTCATAGCTGAAAACTTTAACAAAATGCATATTCAGATCTAACATGTGCTGAACAACACATATGCTGAATACTAGCTCCTTATTTATATTTCTATACTTTGGGGACTGTTAGGGGCTTTCCACCTGAACCCCAGCTTTCGTTTGGGAGCAACTGACCCTTGGTGCTATGTCTCTGTGTTGAGATGAATCCTTCATGCTTTCAGGGCTTAATAACATTGGGCAATAAAACATTCAATTAACTGCTCTTGCTTTATTCCCATGTTGACTGTGAAATCATATAATTATAATTTAACTTGCCTATAGGGAACAAATATGCTAATCAATAAATAGAAGTATTTAGACTTCTTGATAGCTATGTGCTTTATTTAATAATAAGTAGGTCCCACTTGGTTGTCTTGTAAATTAGACTCTTGTGTGTGTGCTTAGCTTGATTTAATACCCCAGACACTGACTGATTCAGGATGCACACCAATCGCATTTCTTAGCCTAAACACTGAGTACTATATGCTAGAAATGGAATTTCTGTCAACTGAGGGCCTCTTCAGGGATGCCACCCTTCCTTTCTCTCTTAAACATGTCTCTGAAATTTGCAGTAAAGCGTTAAAATGTTTTTACTCGACTTTTGGGCCACAAGAGGCACCAATGCTCAAGCGCTGTTATAACCGCCTATATCACCTGTACCCGCTGTACACAGTCAGTGCTGAAAGATTTGTTCAGTGTATAGATTTTACCCAAGTTTTTTATGTGTCTTAGATATCATGGGGAACTTTTCACTTCATATGAAAAATAAAATGCAACTGAGGAGTGAATTGCCCATTGATCTCCATAAAAATACTCTTAGTCTATTTGAGCACTGAGTGCTCTTAGAAGCTTATTGAACTTTTAAGCTATATCTTTAGCTTTTATACTAACTGTTTACAGCCATGGTTTCAACCAGAAAGATAAATGTTTTAAATTAGGTGTCCAAGAAAACCATTAACCTTTTCAGGTAAATTGCGTTATTTCCTTCGCTACTATGAATTATATAACTAAAAATAATGTTGTGTGCACAGACAAAAGATGTTACTTGTGACCCACCATAAAAGCACGTTATAGAGCTGTGTTTTCTAGAATGATGAATTTGTGCTGATGCTATCACACTCTCCCCAGAGTTGCCCTTAGCATATTCCTCTGCGGTTCACTGGGTTTCATTGAGAAGGCTGTGGCTCCTGTCAGCCTGTGTTAACACAATAAAAACAAAAACCCCGAGGCTCATATAATCACCATTCCTTCATACAACCAGCTGGTACATGAGGTTTGCTTATCTGCCTGGAAGTTGCCATCATTTTATAATAAATTTTCCTCTCCAAACACTCATTTTGTTTTTCTCTGGATGGACCTGGACACCAGTGTATTAAGCTAGAATGATCATTTCCCTACTCTAAGAACAACTCCATTTTCCATTCCCTCCCGCTTAGTCTTTTGAAAGCAATGGAGCACATATTTAAAACAATTAAGCATAGGTCAAGTATATATTTATTCTGTAACTGTGGAACAATTTATTCATTGCATACTAAAAAAAAATCTAATATTTATTGTTCATTCAGGAACAAAACAATTAGCCCAGAGAATTGTGGCCCAAATGGTCTGAATTTAGATGGACTGGTAGAGAAATATTTTCCATCTATATGAAAACAAAATAACAGTGAAATCATTCCCCTCTATACTATTTTTCCTATTGTTTTTGACCTCAAGAATGTGTTAAGAATTTATCAGGCAGAAAAGTGTAAAGAGAGGTGTCTTGTCAGTATTAAGAACACCATGGCTTTGCAGCGTTTCCACAACGACGCTAACGTGTTGCGGAAAGGAGAAGCCCTTCACACTCAACTCAGAGGGGAGTGGAAAAGGTTACACTGCTTTAAAAGGCTGGAGAGAATTCAAGCCGGATAGAACTAACTATAGAGATGTAAGGACCTGAACACCTCTCCCCACAATGACATAGATCACATGAACTGCAGAGAGCCCTTCTCTCGATCTCCACTGCCTCAGACAATTTGCCCAGTGGAAAGCGGCACATTTTGAAATGAAAAGCAATTTTAGGCCCTGATTTTTAGTGTGTCATTTTGTTGTCATAGGATTTCAGTTATGGGCACTATGGTTCAATACGCACAAAATGTCACTGCATTAAGAGTCTTACATATCAAGTGTGCATAAAGATGATCACATAAGAGCATTAAAATACCTGTAAAGTTTTCTAGAAGGAAAAAGCATTCATCTCAATATGCTTAGTCAAGTAGAAGGCAGTTAAAAATAAGTAATATATTAATAGAAATGCACCCTCCCTTTTTGGACTAAAATATAAAAACAAAAGAAATTTTATTTTTTGAACATAGGCAACTCAATCATAAATATTGGCTAGTTCTTTCACTAAATCCTATATTAGGTGCACAAATAGCGACTAACAAGATAACTGATTTGCTTTGAGATTGTCCCTATGAAAACATAATACATTATTCAAACCAAAAGATTTTTTGATTCTTAAAGGTATTAATTAAACAAGTATCTACTTAGCATCTACTCTATGCTGGACAATAGGTTGCATGAAGAGAATATAATAGATATAATTAATCCAGCTTTCAAAATTTACCATACCCAGTTGCAATATAGTATAAACTATTAGAAAATGAAAGAGAAATGATATGTAGATAATACAAAGAATTCTTTCTTCTGGAAGGTAAACACCATAAAATATTGCATAAAACATTTACCCATGTACAAATCTGAGTTGCATGATAATTCTCTAGTTTTGGAGAGTCACTTTTGGAGCACTGAGTTTTGTTCAAGTAGCTTGTCTCCTTATTTCAACAATAAGATCAAGACTTCATGGTTTGTTTGACTTACACAGGCCTAGGTGTCTCTCTTGATAATGTCTTTCTTTACCTTTTTATACCAAATGGATCCAATCTCCTTGGTTGTCATAAAGAACAGCAAGGATATTCCATAGTACTGGTAGGTTGTAATAACACTGTGATCCCAATTAAACACAAGAGAATTGCTAAGGAACTGACTTATCCCATGTTCTGGTTTGAGGACCTGTCCAAGTAATTCTAATAGGTAATAAAGATAAAACAACTTAAACACAAATGTGAAAGAGTATATGCAGTCCTATGTTCATAGCAGCACTATTTAAAATAGCCAAGACCTGGAAAGAGCCCAAGTGTCCATCAGTACATGAGTGGATAAAAAACCTGTGATGCATTTACATAATGGAATATAATGCAGCTGCAAACAAGAAAGGAAATCATATCTTTTAAGAGAACATGGATGGACCTGAAGATTATTATGCTGAGTGAAATAAGCCAGTCAGAGAAAGATAAATACCATATGATCTCACTTATAAGTGGAATCTAATGAACAAAAGAAACTGATGAATAAAATAGAAACAGAGGAATGGAACATCCTGACAGCTTTCACAGGGGAGGTAGGAAGGGAGGACTGGATGACAGAAGGTGAAGGGATTAGTCAAAGAACATACATGCATAAATCATGGACACAGGCTACTGTATGGTGACGCCCAGAGGGAATGGGAACAGTGGCGGGTGGTAGTGGCTAGGCGGAGGGACACAATGGTGGGTGGGAAATGGAGACTCTGTAATAGTGTAAACAATAAAAACAAAGAAAACATAATGACTTAAATTCCTTATCCCTGAGTTTATTTACAGATTTCTTAATGGTTGCAGGAAACCTATGGTAAGGGGGGAAATGACTTGATTTTCTCAAATGCGCATGCTTTGATTCACATAATTTACACACATCAATCCCTCCAATCTTTGTTCTTTGATTGGCTGAACCCTTATTTTGGCCTCCTACTTCTGTTGATTTTGCTTGTAATATCTAGAGAAAACATACTAATTCCTTTTTTAATGCCCAAATTTGTCTTATTTATCTATAGTAAATGATCATGTCTATAAGGACAGCGTTTTGGGATCTAGGTTAACTTATTTGTTTCTTGGCCAGTATTTACCCCATTATAATCCTAATTCTAAATTGATTTTATCTAAATATGAGTAACTATAGGATGCTTCTCCACCGACTATTATGTAAAGTATTAGATGCTTATTTTCTGTTACATTGTGTAAACAGCATCTGGTTTTATGCTGACATGTCTATTTTTTTCACAGTCCTTGTATTTTTGGTATAAAACTGTTCTTTATATATTTTAAAGTGAAATTTACATGTATTGTTTTACTCTTTGTCATGGTAAACATCTGATTGTCATTTTTAAATTGGACATTTTGACAACAAAGTAGGGAATTAAAGAAAAATGACTATGAATGACTAATATATACTACTCCTTTATTAAACTACTGTTTGGCTTGATTGTTTATTGTTAGCATAGTTAGTGGCTTTGAAGGACCAAGTTTAAAAATTTGATGACAAAGTTGTCTGTGGAAGAGATATGTAGATAAAACCCATGTGTAGAGGGTGTGAGATTTTTCAGTGTCACATGAATGCCTCTGGTCACATTGAGTCTTGGCGGTCAAGGTATTTTGTGTAGATACCATTACTTTCAGGTTTTCAGAGACTCCCTCAATTTAGTTCCCATTTAATTGCTTGTAATATAATATGATTATTTATTTGGTATAAACTTTTTATTGCATGTATGTAACTAAAAAGTACAATAAAGGTGTATAATTCAATGAATTTACCCAATGTAAACAGATCTATGTAATCAGCATTCATATCAATAAACAGGTATTAGCAGCTTCCCAGAAACCACTCTGGCCACTTTCAGCAGTATCTCCTTTTAGGGGTAACCAACATTCCATCTAGGGATTAATTTGACCTACTTTTGAAATGTGTATGAATTCAGTATGTGTTTGAATTCAGTATGTATTTCTTGTGTCTGGTTTCCATCACTATACATTATGATATGTATCGAGGTTTGCTGTGTAGATTTGCAGTTCAAAACTCTCATTGCTATGTAGTATTCTATTTTACTAATATGCCATACTTTCTTTATCCATTTTCTGTTGATAGAATTTTGGAGTATCCTAGTTATTGCAAATAATGTTCCTATAAACATTCATGTACTTGTCTTTGGTGAATATAGCACTTTTAAAAAAAAAATGCATATATGCCTAAGGAAACTGCTGGCTCAAAGGATATACATTGGTTGATACAAAAAATATTTTCAAAAGTGGTTGTACCAATTATACTTGACATTTGCTTGATTATGAAAGAGAGTGCCTCCTTAAATTTTGTGTCCTAGGCACTGTACCTGTCACAGTCTTGACCTGGTTTTTCATTTTCTTAATGAATGAAGACATTTATTGATGAATAATATATTTATTGGTTATTTGTGTATTTTATTTGTGAAGTGCATGTTCGACACTTATATATTTTTTAAATTTAATTTTCTGTCTTTTTCTTATTAAATTACATGAACTTTTTATGTATTGTGGATGTGTCTTTTGTCAGATATATGTGTGACAAATATTTTCTCCCACTCTTAACTTCCCTTTCACTTCCTTAATGATGACTTAATGAGTAGAGCATTTCTTAAGTGAAATGCAGTCTGATTTATCATTGTTCTCCTCTGTGGCTGTTACTGAACTCACCAAAATGGTAAGCGAGCAGACTGGGCCCATTCATGCATTGCCTTGGTGTAAGACCCAACAATTAATGCAGGAAGGAACAAATCTTTATTTACAATATTCCATCCTTAGCGGGGCTCAGAGCACTTCAGCGTGGAGCCCTTCTTTCTCACTAGACATAGAACTTCCCATGCTCCCCACCAAGGTATAAGCCAGAAATCCCCAAATTTCCCCATGTCCTTATCTGTGCAGGATCTGGAATACTTTGCCATCAGCCTCTCTGCATAATAGTCCAGGAAAACTGTTCTGTGTTACTCTGGATTGTGGTGAAACTCAGGGAAGGCACACGTCTTAATAGTCCAGGTAAAGTCCCAGTCTGCAAGGCAGCATCTTGCAAAGAAGTCCTTTGCAGCTCTGGAGTCAGCTAGAGAAGACACAATCACAGCAGCAGTGCATGGCCTAACCCAGCGTGTCTCTTCCCTCACTACTACTCCCTGCATGTCCAAGAGCACTTTTCCTTCCCAGGCAGCATGGTCAGGAGAGCTCCCCATGGCTGCTACATCCTGCTTTTTTCTATCTTAAGCCATGTGATGGAGAGCCAGAGAGAGAAAGACTGCCTCTAATGGATCTCTACTCCCTTCCAAGCCACATGGTCCAGAGGACCAGCATGGCTACCTTGCTTGACTTTAAATTCTCACCCTGCTCCTCCTCCTTAATTTAATTTCTGACTCTTCCCACAATGGGTTACCTCTGCCAGCCTTTTGGTTTCTTCTACCTTTATCAGCTGCCATTGTTAGTCTGGGCAGGTGTGGCCCAGTGACCAAGGGGAACCTCCTTCCTACTCTTGCCCAGGTGCAGCAACTGGGAAACTGTCTCCCATTACTGGTTAAAGACAGGTCCTTCTATCTCCCTGGCTCTTGGAGCACCTAACTCAGCTACTTAACATATCTATGAAGCTAGCCAGCTGTTATTGATATGCAAAGTACCTCTCAACCATTCACCCAAGTGATCGCTGTGGGTTTTTTTCCTTATATACCTGGGCACCCCAAGTTCTGAACCTCATTCCACACCTGTTACATGGCTAGTGTCCATATTTGCCTCTCTAGGTATATCAGATATGATTCTATATATTTTTTAAAGTCTTATGTTTACTTTTGTTTTAAAGATTTTATTTATTTATTTTCAGAGAGAGGAGAAGGGAGGGAGAAAGAGCAATGTATGGTTACCTCTCACATGGTCCTCACTGGGGACCTGGCCCGCAACCCAGGCATGCACCCCGACTGGGAATCGAACCGGGGCCCTCTGGTTCCCAGCCCGTGCTCAATCCACTGAGCTACACCAGCCCGGGCTTATGTTTACTTTTTTAATTTAGGTCTGCAATCCATCAAGAAATGATTTTTGTGTATATTTTGATGTAAAGGTCAAAATTATTATTTTTTTCTATCAATTTATCCAGCACTGTTGCTTGAAAATACCATTCTTTCTCACTATTCTTCAATATCATCTTTATCAGAAGTTAAATAACTATAGAGGTATGAGTACTAGAGTCTCCATGTAGTTCCATTTATCAATTTTTAGATTATTTTATTAATATTATACTGATTTGATTAATATTGCTTTAATATAGGTCTTCATATCTAGAATATGATTCCTTCAGCTGTCTGGTTTTTCTTCTTTAAAATTCCTTTTGCTCTTCTTGATTGATTTTTACATTTTACATTTACAAATGGCTTTTAGAATTTGTCAGTCAATGCTTCTCATCCCCCTCACCAAAAATATTATTTATGAGAGTTAAGTTATTATAATAAAGTACTTTCTTATCCTACCTGGCAGCAATGCTGGAGTAGTTTTATACAAAGACATATAGGATATTTGACATTTAGGATACCACATTTTAAAAAGAGAAAGCTGTTTTTATGTACAAATACAACTGGTAAGAGTTTTGAACCCTTACTAAATAGCAATCTAGAATAGCTGCACTACAGGCATCTGTCACCTCCTCTCATTACATATACAAGGTCAATAGAGCAAAACAACATTTATGGAGTGCTGCCAAAATAATATGCAGAACATCATACTTTGACTAAATTGATAGCATAGAGGCTTCTTCTCAAATAACCATGCCCAACTGATTTCTAGTGGTTCCCTGGGGCCACACATGAACCCAGGCAAAAAGGATTTAGCTATCAGTTAAAGGTATATGCCATCTGCAACGGAGATGTGGTCAGTGAGAGATGCAGACAGCATGCGTATTCCATCCCACACGTGGATGCTATCACCTTCCCTTACATTACACCAGAGTTTGGGTCTCCTTGACAGAACTATTTTCTTTTGGTTCCTTAGAATTTTTTTTTCAGTTTCATAGTGCTGTTATAATACTGGCTTTAAAAGAAATGTCTCTAAAATTATTGTTGTACATGACTTTTACTAATTGTCAGTATGTTTTACAAATATTATTTGCTAAATTATAGTGTTTTTTGTGAGGACAAATAAGAACAAGATTAATTTAAATTTTCTGTAAGAGAAATCAGCTTCTGAACAGTCTATTTTTATCTTATAGAGACCATAAATCATGTAACTAATTACATTTTTTCTTCTTTAAATTGGAGTCAAATTGTTAGAAACAAACATATAGAATATCTGTAGTACATGGATAAGTTTTTCTTTTTTTCAGATCAATTAGTGCCTTAAGTCTACTCTTACATGTATGTTATTTTTCTCATCACTTTTTGTCCCACTTTTTTCCTCCAGGTATTTTCTTTAAAATTGCTATTGTGTCTTTCATTGTACTACTACCAGTTTTGCATATTTTTGGCAAATGAATGACTATTTCAGTAAAGAGATAGATGAGAGTTAGAGAGTCTCAAGAAAACTGAGTAAGACAGAAAAGTTGAAACGGGTTTCTATTGGAATTTGTGGACAAATGTATTAAATAGCCTTTAACCATAGAATCCACAGAGTTATGATTTGAAAATAATTTCAATAGAAAGGAGAACATGAAGAGGGGAAGAAATAGTATGTGGGGGAGGGCATGTTATAGAAGGGGATTCTTTGTGACAGCCACTGAACGGCCAAACATGACAGCTTCGTTATTATACAAAGCTAATAAGGAGGCAGAGGCATCAGGTAAGATAATGAGCTTTGTAATACTATGTGGTGAAAGCACTTTTATGTTTTCTGAGGTCATTCAAAAGTTGGCTTTTCAAACATAGCAGAACAAAGGTTTAAATCTGCCTGAGTTCTAAGGTAAAGCAATGCAGGGCACACAAAGCATTGATTAACATAAAAACAGTACTCACTGATTGTCATAAAAATGCTAACCAAATCCTGAAATGAAAGTAATCAGGAATTGGGTATTTTTAACACACACACACCCACCCCTGAGAACAATATTGAAAGGTTGCGCTGAAAGAAAAATCTGCCTCATGATATACAATAGGACAAAGAATGATAAAGCTGGATCTTTTCTAAAGACAAGCAACAAATGAATGGAAGAATTTCCTTGTAGCAAAGGGCTCTCCCAAGGCTCGGCTTAGAAATTCTATCCCTGACCAGGCTGGTTCTCAAAAGGAAAATTCTTGAATGGTGATGGAAAGCAGTATGGCCTAACACATAAGCACTACCCAGTGTGGACCAGACAAAAATTAAATGAATGCAATTCTGCTTGAAATGTGTCTACAGAAATATAGAGGGGGGAAAATCTTTTTGATATAAAAGAGGTTTTTGTTTTATATACTTACCATATGCATACATATCTTTATCAAAATACCTTTGTGCAACATAAACTCCTAAGTAATCCTGGGGGAAATGCTGGTTTATTTCAACAAGTAATACTCATAATGTTTCCTAATGGATCATTTCTTAACCTGTATCATTTACATTCTCTGAGAATTCAGTTTCCCATCAGTAAAATAGGAGTGTTTGATACGATAATCACTAAGATGCCTTCAGGCTCTCAGATTGTATAATTCCCTAATTATGTAACTTGTGCTCAAGTTCTCTCACAGAACTCACAGGCAACCATGGTGCCACGCATACTAGGAAACTAAAACTGTTTAATGCTTGGGTGAATTTTTGTTTGTTTTACTTAAACGTCAAGAAACTTAATGAAATGTATTTTTCACCAAAGGAATTACTTTCCAAAAAATATTAAAAAATATATTCTGTTTAATGTAATTATTTGCAGGAAAGAAAAACTACAATTTAACAGCATAACTGATGAAATTATTAATTATACACAGTGCAAATGGAATACTACACTAAAATGGCCTTAGCAATTACTTTCATTTTGCCCCAAAATATCATTACTCTTATGCCTTTTCATAATACATGAAATATTCAAAAGATAACTGGGACGAAGATGCCACAGAGCTATACAATTCCGCCGGAAGGGTACAAGCGGTGCGACTCGTACACGTGCTTGCGATGCGTGCGCGGTGATAGAAGGGGCGGTGCGGCCCGAAGATAGGGGGTAGGAGAAGCACCTTAAAGGGGGTAGGGGGAAGGAGATGCACCTTAAAGATTATAAAGGTGGAATCAAATTACCAAGCTTATTGATTTACGATATTTTAAAAATATTCTCTCTTCAATATTAGAATTAGTAGTTGGCAAAAAAGCACACAAATATTTGGATAGAATAGCGAAGGAGTCTCAGTCTAAAGGCGGGTGAGAAAGATTGAGGCACCGAACAAGCGACCGTGGGGCAGAGTAGAAAATGTCTTCATGCTTCTTCAAAGACTGGAGTTTTGTGAGTGAACGTTACTGAAACCTGGGTTAAGGAACAAGCTTGGAATGTAAAAGATTGTTTTAATTTGCATTTTTCTGATGATCAGTGGCATTGAATGTTTTTTCATGTCTTTTGGCCAACTGTGTGCCCTCTTTGAAGAAGTATCTGTTCAGGTCATTTGCCCATTTTTTTAACTGGATTGTTTGTCTTGCTGGCATTGAGTTGTATAAAGCCTTTACATAATTTGGAAATGAACTCCTTTTCAGATGTGTCACTGGTGAATATGTTCTCCCATTGAGTGGGTTCCCTTTTCATTGTGTTGATGGTTTCTTTCGGTGTGTGGACGCTTTTTAATTTGATACGTTCCCATTTGTTTTGTTTGTTTGTTTGTTTGTTTGTTTGTTTTTCTTTGTTTCCCTTGCCCCACCTCACAGCTGCCAGAATGGCGACCGTCAAGTATTTTTATTTTTACTTTATTTTTGTGATTTACACTATTAGATGTCCCCATTCTCCCCGCCTTGCCCACCCCTCCGCCCTTACCAACCCCTGCCC
>PVJI01018768.1:0-32565 GCA_004026765.1 Micronycteris hirsuta
GTTCTGATAAGAAGTTATAGTTATAATTTTAACAGACATTTTCAAATAAAAATTTGACACTGCTTCTGAGAAGAGCTTCTAACCAAAGTGCAGATACTAAATTTCCAGCCTGATACGACCAACTTTTTCACGGAAAAAACAAGAGGCCTACACCCAGTCTGAGTTAGGGGGTTCAGGCCAGGGTGCCTGAGGCCTAGGGTTGGCGAAGCTTAATGGTTGCCTTGTCCTATAAAATCAATTAATTGATAGAGAACATGAATGAAAACTGTCAGAATTCTAAGAGTTTTTCTAGGCAATTTCCCCACTACTCAAAACCAAGGGATCAGTTTGTTAGAATAATTTAGATGAATTACGATGTTATATCTATAAATAATTACTCCCCAAAAAGTGAGGTTCTGCTAATGAGTCCTGGCTCCAGTCAGAAACAACTTTCCAACAACTTAACATTTATGACTTTGTATATTTCATGCACTACGCTCTGATCATACCCTCGACTCCTTTTGGTTGTATGTAATTCATGGCACGACTTGCTCACCTGCTGGTACTATGTCTGTCTCATTCACTTAACTCCAACAACTGCTATGGCACCTTGTGAGTAAAGAAAGGCTCCGCTGAGATGCTTACCAGATACTACTAGGTGAGAAAAACAAGTTACACAGTACCATGTTTCATCTATACCTGTATAAGGGACTGGAAGGTTAAATACCCAAGTGTTTTCTTCGTGATTATCTATATTTTCTAGCACTCTAATTACTTTTGTAATAAAGGAAAATTAAAATGTACATGTGATCTATCACCTTAAAAATACTTACAATTACAAAAGGAAAAAATAGTAGCTATACCTATAGTGGAGAAACTGGGCAATCCATAAACAAGGGATCAAAATGAACGTGACCGATCACACAGACAGCCCGTGCCTCCGGCTGCGCTTTCTGAGCACAGGACAGCACTTACGTACAGCTCCGCTGGGATGCGTAAGCGGAGTCTATCACCATGTGGTATCAGACAAACACAAATCAGGAACCACTGTTCTGTAACATGATTAGTCTGTACTCTTCGAAAATGTCAAGGTCAAAAAAGACTGAGGACCCGTTTCAGATTTTAAGAGGCTAAAGAGGAAAAAGAACAACTAAATGGACATATGATCCGAGACTGGATTTTGAATCAGGAAACCAATGATTACTGGCACGATGGATGGAAAACCACGGGACAATAGACTAACATGTTGCATTAATGTTCAACTTCTTAAATTTGATAAATGTACTGTGGTCACATAGAAAATAATCTTATTTGTGAGAAATATACACTGGCCCTGGCTAGTGTGGCTCAGCTGGATGGAGCATCATCCTGTAACAGAAAGATTGTGGGTTTGATTCTCAATCAGGGCACATACCTAGTCTAACTCATTTTCTTCCTTACCCACCCCTTCCTTGATCAGTCCCCATTTTTCTCCCTCCCACATTCTTTGTCTTGGCACCACCACCTGCCAGCTAATCGGGTGAGAGACCTCGGGGCCATGTGGACTCCCCCAGCCACATGCAGTTACCCCCGAGATCTTCTCGTCAGTCGCTCTCAAACGCATCCTTTCCTACGCCAGGTCCCTGAGGCCAGCACAATGCCCACCACATAGTGAATGCTCAATAACTGTACAGCTTCTGAAATTTTCAAATTTCATGAAAATGTTATCGTATTTCAAATTTTTAAAGTTCCCAGTCCAAGAAAATCTTATCCAGATGAAACTCTGGGTATAATATCTATTATTAAACACAGGCATAAGTCAGATATGTGGCAGGTTCACTTCCAAACCATTGCAATAAAGCATCACAATAAAATGAGCTGTAATCTTTTTGCTGGTTGGGGGGGGGGTCTTTCCTTCAATTTGTGAAAAATGCAACATCTGTGAAGTGCAGTAAAGTGAGGGGGAATAAAATGAGGAATGCCTGTAGTTCAGCATATGGCAAAACGTAAAAAATTGGTGAATATGGGTTAGAATATATCAGAGTCCTTTATACTATTCTTGCAGTTTTTCTTTAAGTATGAAATTATTTCAAAATAAAGTTAAAAAAGCAATCAACCCAAACCAAACAAAACCAACACCACCCCACTGCATAATCAACACAGATACATAATACCTTCTTCCTAAATTATGGTATCTTAACATATCTTTTAGAAATAAGATAGATCTTAGCTTATCAGGCACAAGTTTGTTTTATTTACAGGAAATAACACATACAAACCCTAAAACTGTGAAGTTGCAAACTATAGTTCAAGTTCACATTTCAATTAATCCTTGAGCAGGTGTATAATTTTTAAATATCCTCTGAATTAGAAAACCCTTGTTTCTGAAATAAGTTTTCATATAAAGTCAGATCCTTGTGACTTAAGGACGGCTTTACAGTCTGGAGTGATTTTAGAAAGTGCTCTTGTTTCACAGCCGTCGCTTCTAGTGCACTTTCTTGCAGGGCCATCAGGGCAGCCTAAGAGAGACGATAAGAAATAATCTGCTTCATTTTTGTTTTACAATATATGAAGTCTGAATGCAAACAGCTCAGTCTCGCTGCAGAGAATTCCAATATTCATGACAACCAAAACGTTAAGCTCAAAAATGAGTAACTAAATGTCCTCTTAGTAGAACTTTTCTTCTACATTAATCTCTGGACTTAAACAGAAAAAAAGAAAAAGCTGCAGAATAATATATCCAGTATGAGCCCATACACACACTTGAAGACCAGAGACTATCTCCCTGACCTCAGACTAGGAGTGTCCGAACAGGGATACAGCACTGATTGCAAAGGAACAGATCAAACACACACTTTATGACACAGCAATTCTCTTTGTAGATGTATACATACATGAAACAGACATGCACACACATGTATACCAATAGACATGTACAAGGTTGTTCATAGCAGCGTAGTTCATAATAGCAAAATAGTAGGCAACCTGAATGTTCAGGAGTGGTTTCCTGTGGGATAGAAAGTGGGAAGGCCCAGGGGAGGCTTCTGGGGTGTTGATAATACTCTTTTTTAAGCCAAGTGGTAGATATACAAATGTGTTCACTTTATGTTAATTCAGTGAACTGTACCCTTATGATCTATGCATTTTTCCGAAGGTTATACTTTATAGAAGTTTATGGAAAGAATATATGCACCCCTATGTCCCTTGCAGCATTATTTACAATAGTCAAAATATGGAAGCAACGCAAGTGACCATCAACAGACAAGTGGATAAAAAGCTGTAGTGTATATATGTAATGGAATATTACTTGACCATAAAAAAGAATGAAATCTTACCATCTGCAACAGCATGGAATGACCTAGAGGATATTATGCTAAGTGAAATAAGTCAGACAGAGAAAGACAAATACCATATGATTTCACATATGTGTGGAATCTAAAGAACAAAATAAATGAACAAAATTGAAACAGACTCACAGATACAGAGAACAGATTGATGGTTGACAGAGGAGAGTGGGACTGAGGGACTGGTGAAAAAGGTGAAGGGATTAAGAAGCACGAATTGGCAGTTACAGTATAGTCACAGGGATGTGAGGACGGCACAAGGAATGTAGTCAGTAACTACATACGTGCCAGGTGTGTCCTGAAAGTGTCAGGAGACTACCAAGGAAAGTATGGCTGGCTAACCACTACGCTACAGACCTGAAACTAACACAAAATAATACTGAATGCAAACTGTGATTGAAAAATAAAATTAAAGAAATAATAATAAAATTTATTTAAACTTTAAAAAAAGTTTATGGAAAGGGAAAAACATGAACAATGGCTTCTTTAGTCCTCAAAATAAAGTCTAAAAAAGCCTTAAAGTGGCTTAAAAGTACCTGAGTGATCCAGCCACTGCCCACTTCGATAATGTCATTTTTTGTCTCCAATCGTCTGCGTATTTTATTCCCTCTGCCTCAAATGCTCCCCTTCCCTCCCTTAGCCTGGTAACTCCCTCATCATCCTTCCACTTCCAGTTCACACACCCTCTCTCACAAAGCCTTCTATGACACCCAAGCCTGGTGTTCTTCCCAGGTGCTTCCACAGCGCCCTAAACTCCCCCGACTCACTCCATGTTTTCAATTGCCAAGTCAGCGTTACGATCTGCCTCTCTGCACACTCCCCCATCAACCCAGAAGCTCCGTAAGGAAAGCGGCTGCATCTGCCTGCCTCACCTTGCCTGGCGCCTGCCACACAGACGTTTCAGTAAAACTGCTGAGTGAATGAAGAGCTGAATAAACGAAGAAATGCTTTGAACCCAACATTTCTTCACTAATTAACTTACTTCTTTGCAGAGGTTTCCAAGATCAGCTCCAGAGAAAAAGCGGGTTTCTGCGGCTAGGTTTTCCAAGGAAACATCGGGCCCCACCGGCATCTTTTCTGTGCAGACTTTCAAAATGGAAAGCCTGCCCTGGAATGAAATATGACATGTTTACAACCTTGTAACATTTCTGTTTGACACATGCTATATTAAAACATTTCAAGTTATAGTTTCCTACTACATTACATAGAAAGGATATGTATTTAAGAATTAAAAAATAAGAATTACTTCTGAAGAGGTAAAAAAAGATGAACTCATCAATGGCTCATATTACAATGGTAAAAATGACATAAAATTTTAATATTTTTTTTATTTTTATTTTAAAGATTTTATTTTTATTTATTTTTAAAGAGAGGGGAAGGGAGGGAGACAGAGAGGGAGAGAAACAGCAATGTATGGTTGCCTCTCACATGGCCCTCACGGGGACCTGGCCTGCAACCTAGGCATGTGCCCCGACTGGGAATCGAACCGGGACCCTCTGGTTCCCAGCCCGCGCTCAATCCACTGAGCTACACCAGCCAGGGCAAAATTTTAATATTTTTACAGTTAATTTTTAAAATAGCCGATCATAGATACATGTCTTTAAGAAACAGGATGAATCTCTTTTTGGGGGGTATAAGCAGTACCATCAGACAGGTTTAAAAGTAAATGCATGAACTATCACACACAGCTAAAAAATATAATAGACATTTAAAAAATTTTTTTCATCCCTTCAAAACTTGAGAAAAGCTCAAGGCAAGGAAAAACGCATTCTCTGTATCTTTCACCACTCCCTGCCAGTGGCTCTGCACAGTAAGGGCGAAGACCTCACTGACTCTTTTGCAGTGGATACACTGTGTAATCTCTGACAGCTCAGAGTTCCCCGCTGTACAATAAGGATGCCGACCCACTTAAGCTCCAAAACCCTTTTAATGCTTCAGGATTCCTCCATTCTGATTGCAAAATAATGGTGAGTAGACTCAACAAACTTAGTAAGTTCACTGAAATTACTACCTTACTTTTTGGCTTATGTTTCTCTGAAAGCAGGGCCAGAGTACTCAGAAAAAGCAGATAGAAGAGATGATTTATAAAGGGCCACCAGGCAAGGAAGGATGCAGAACCCAGTTTGGGATTCGATTCTGCCAGGCCCCTTAGAGTTCAGACTTTCACACAGAGCAAATGTGTACCAGGATTACCTTTGCATCTGGAGGTGGAACATAAATAATCTTATCCAGCCTTCCAGGCCGCAACAGGGCATCATCTAACACGTCCGGTCTATTTGTTGCCGCAACAATTATGACATTTCGATTAAAAACTTCTTGAAACTCTAACTGAGGGGAAACACACAAGATAATGTCAACAAATTATTCATTATTCATTGTATTTTTTTAAATTACAAATCAATAGGTCCGTTTGTTTTTAAATAGGGATATCTTTTTCTTGGGACTAAAATGCTTATACCAGACTACCTTCTCAATACCAAGGTAGTGCGCTAGCAAATTATTCATCAAAGAGCTACTTGTGCACATGATGAGGGGAGTGGCAATTGTGAGGGGACAAGTCTTCCCTCAGATCAGACAACATCCACCTGGTGTCTGAAGGCACCCGAGCCTCAGTGAATGTTCACAACTTAAATGGATGACTCAAAGAGACAGACGCATACGATAAACACATGGAGATGTGCGGCTATGAAAAGTCTTGGCTCGTCTCTCTAAAGAGAGATTTACTTTACTTTTTATTTTTCTTTCCAGAGGCAGAAATATGACAATGAACCTCAGTTGTAAGTATATAAATCTTGGATGCCAATAAGCAGCCAGGGCAAGGCCTTACATATGAAGCATGCAAAACTGTTTGTGGAACTGAATAATCAAAGTATCAATAGTTCTCTGGCAATGTGATCCCTCAAAGCAGTGAGTTCCCTCTGTCTGCAAGTATTTTAGCTGAGGCTGGATAAACACCTGTAAGATGCTATAGAATAATTCCTGCATTTTGAGATTTGATTAGAAAACTTCATGGGTCCCTTCAAATCCTAGTGGCACATGTTCCTCAGGAGCTGTAAGACTTTCCTTCCAGGGAACAATTTTAAAAATGGGAAACAAGTAGTAACAGGAAAAGAAGAGGAGAAAAGAAAAATTACCTGTCAGGGACTATTTAAGGATACCAAACTATCCAGAAAAGACTCAGAAGGGAAGAAGGGACTTCCAAAGTCCATTTTAACTTCATTATAACCAAGGATACCCCTTCCTCAAGGAAACTGGAATTTTCAACTCTAAGATTATTGAAAATAATAATGTTTTGTTTCACCAAAAAAAATTTACAAAGGGATGAACACTGGTTTTTCAGGATGTAGAAATAACAAGAAACTCTATTCTCCATTAACAACACATAAAGTTACATTCTACATCTTAGAATAAATAAAATTCACAGTCATATACAGCTAAGTTATAAAATTTACCTCACTTTTTCCAGCTAAATCACAATTTTACCAGCTTTGTAAATATCCTAAACAGAGTCAAATCGAAATTATATAATTCTTTCTATAAGATGAATCCAACTCAGGGAAAGCTAGTATAGATGCATTCTGTTTAAAGTTGGCCTGGATTTTTTGTGTAATCTGGCTAATAAATACCTCTTCGTTTTTTTTCAGCTCCTTGTATTTACCCTGTTGATCTGATTTATTTCCTCTTCTCTCTATAGTTTTCAGTCCAACACCATCTAATTCATTCAGGAGAACAGAAAGAACGCGCTCTTGAACATTACATCCTGTGTTGCTGATTGATCGAGCGCCCAGGATTGAATCAATTTCATCCAAAAACACAATCGCTGGAGTATTTGCTCTTGCTTGTCGAAATACCTTTTGTTAGAGAAATAAAAATGTTTAAAAGCTATATATTATGCCTTACTCATGTGAATGTATGTTTTCTACATTACTCTTTTTACACTATAAAAAGAAGAGACAAATTCTAAATGTCTAAGGATTAGGGAACAAAGAAATAAAACTAGGACAATGGAGTATTTACACAAGCATTAAAAATCATATTTTCAAAGAATTTTTAATATTATAGAATTTTAAAAGTGATAATGTTAAGTTAAAAAAAGCACAATAAAGATACATATATATCTCCTGCCCAAGGGAAGAGAAAGATAAAAGAAACTCACCAAAATGTTAATGTAGGTAGAAAGATTATGAATGACTTTCTTATTTATATTTTCTAATAAACAAATACGTAAAAATTTTTTGCAAATTATCAGCTTTTATTTTTTTTATTGTTGCTCAAATACAGTTGTCTCCACTTTCCCCCAGCACTCTTCCCCGCCCAAACGACCCCCACCTCCCACCCTCAACCCTACCCCACTTTGGTTTGTCCATGGGTCCTTTGCACATGTTCTGGACAACCCTTCCCCTTCTTTCCCCTCTCCCCTCTCCGCTCTGTATACTTTTTTGACAGGAGAAAAGTCAGTTGCATTTTAAAAAACAAGGTTTATCCTTAAGGTATGAAAGGAAAATTCAAAAGTACACTTAACTGCATGGGGAAAAATAAACAAACCAACCTGAGACAAGAGTTTTTCTGAATCTCCAACAAAAGGTGAAAACAGATCAGCTCCGCTCACAGAAACCAAAGAGCAGTGGCAGCTGCTGGCCAGGGCCCGCACCAGGGTGGTTTTAGCACACCCGGGGGGGCCACACAGGAGAACTCCCTTGGGTGGGGTCAGGCCCATCCTAACAAACTCGCGCGGGAACTTCAGAGGCCACTCGATGCTCTGCAGTACACAAACAGAGACAGCCATCTCAGTATAACAACAAAACATCAAATAATTCCCTACATTCTCGGGTACCCGTTTTGAGCTAGAAAAGCAGTCCATTCTCCAGAGCAGCCAGAGATCCTTTAACCTAAGTCAGGTCACATTACTTCCTTCCTAAAATCCTTCAATGACTTGCCATCAGAATTAGAATTAACCCCAAATCCAAAGTCCTCACTCAGCACTGCTTACAAGGCCTCGCATAACCTGACTCTTGCCCAAACACCCCAGACGGCTCCCACCTCTGGTCCTTTCCCTGCTGTTCTCTCTCTGCCCGAACACTCCCTCGAGATCTGCGTGTGGCTGTCCCTCATCATTCAGGCCTCAGTTCAAATGTCATTTCCTCAAAGACGGCTTCCCTAACCTCTCTAATTAAAGGAGACCCTCCCTCTCCGGGTCACTCACGCTACTGCCCAGTTTTTGCTTCTGTAGCACTTATTCACGCACTACCTGAAATGATTATTTTTCCACGCTGGGTTTGTCATTGTGCTTCTGCTAGAACATAAGCCAACTTTACCTCTAAGATCCCCAGCACCTAGAATGACACCTTCACAAAGTAGGCACTCGATAAATGTTAACTGGATAGTTAGATAAATCTTCACTACCTCTTACGTAGATATTTTTATAATTAGCATTTTACAGATGTTGATACCCAGGCTTAGAAAAGTTAAGTAGCTTGCCCAGGACTTACTGCTAGTGAGGCGGCAGAACTGAGACTGACCGCAGGCAGTGCAGATCAAGAGCAGAAGCTTTTAACTTCTGACATATTGCTTCTCTATAAAAAAAGGGATAAGACAAGACCTCTGTACCTTGACAATTCATATTTTAGTTGGGGAGGTAGGTTTGTAAACTAACAACCAGGTGAGAGAAGGGGCATTCCATGGAGAAGAAACAATACGTACAGAGAGACACCCAATTCACCTACCAACAGTAAGCGGGAACAGAGGGAGGATGGGGGAACCAAAAAGCAATAGAGTTGAAATGGAAGGAGGAGTCAGGTCACAATGGGCCTTAAAAGTTTTAGGCAACATTGAGGAAGCAGTATACACAATGGACTAGAAGGAAATGAAACCAGAGGCAGGGAGACCAGTTAAAATTCTCTTGTAATGACTCAGACTACAAAAATAATATGGCTGGATGTGTCAGAGGCAGTGGAGGTGTGCAAGGGATGGATTTGAAACATAAGATGTAATTGTATTTTACACAGGGACTAAGTTCTAAATCCAGAGGGGAAGTTATGTGCATGCATGCTATGACCCCGTGCATTTTGAAGACAGGTTTCTGACTTCAGGGTGGGGTGCCTGGCTGTGTGCACTGAGGCAGGGAATCTAGGTGTGGAGGTGGAGTTGATTAGTTGAAATCTGAACAAGCTGAGTTTGAGATCCCTGGAAGTTATCCAGTAGGTCAGCAGCTAATTAGCTCTGATAATCAAAAGTAGTGACTGTGCAGAATATAAAGATTTTTGAGTTAAGTTTTCAGGGGACAGTTGAAGCCTTGGACATCAAAATCAAGGACTCATTCACAGAATGCAAAGAGAGGAGTCCCAGGAGCTTGGAGCACTAACATTTAAGGTGCCGGAGAGGAATGTTCAGACAGGTAGGAAAGCTTAACATCTCAAAGCTAAAGAGTTTTTAACAGGAAAGTGTGGCTAATCTCTCACATATTTTGTAAAGATTAAATACAACAGTGCGTGTAGAAAATCGGGGCTTATCATAAATGTGCCTATCCACAGACACAGCGATGCCAGGGTTCACTGCAGATGTAGTGCCCAGTGAGGATGAATAAATTATAATGGAAACTTATAGATCAGTCTTGTGTGTGTGTGGTTAGAGAAACCTAGTTCCTTATGACAGGATCACAGGAAGGTAAGCTGACAAAAGCAATTTCTGAGACTGCAATGCAGGCAAGCGCATCTGAGGGTTGCGTCCCTCAACGTCCACTGTGGGAACCAGCACCAAGCAGCTGTCTGGGCCATGCTGACTGTTCATTATAATGTTGTGCTTTTACCGGTCCCAGGCCAAAGTAAGGCCCACCACCTACCGTATTTTTCAGACTAGAAGACGCACTTCCCACCACCCCAAAACTGGGAGGAAAATGGGGGTGCATCT
Organism: Micronycteris hirsuta; assembly: GCA_004026765.1. NCBI lineage: Eukaryota > Metazoa > Chordata > Mammalia > Chiroptera > Phyllostomidae > Micronycteris > Micronycteris hirsuta. Next base: position 10,209 of record PVJI01018768.1, read on the forward strand.
TATAGTCTGAATATAGCTGAATTATAGTCTGAATGTTACTTATGTTATTAAATATTTCACCATATTTTTTTGCTTCAAATTTTTTTTTCCTATTTTCCTCCTCTAAAACCTAGGTGCGTCTTATGGTCTGAAAAATATGGTACATATTAGTACAGCCTGTGAACTAAGAATCATTTTTACATTTTTAAATGCTCAGGAAAAAAATATTTCATGATGCAAAAATGACATGGCTTCAGGGGCCATAAAGAAAGTTTCAGCGGAACACAAGCACTCATTACATGTTGCCTGTGGCTGCTTCCGTGCTACGGCGGCAGCTGAGTGGCTGCAGTTGGGACTGTACAGCCCACAGAGCCTGAAATAGTTACTGCCTGGCCCTTCACAGAAAAAGGCTGCTGACCCCTGCTCTAGATTATGAACCCTTTAAAGCATAAGACAAACAAAAAGAGAATGAGGTAGGAAAGTACGAAAACTACTATTTGATGCCTACAGAAGTCCAATCAAGTAAAGACTGAGAAATGACCACTGGATTTAAATGTTGGGATCAAATCAGTGACGGCAGGAAGAGCGGTGTCAGCACTGCCTGCTTTCACCATAAGCGCACTAATTACACTTAAACTGTAATATTCTACTGGCTTAAACGGCCCATCTCACCTGTTTTAACTTCAGTTTTACATCTTCAAGGCCACCAATCTGCTCCCAGCCAATAGGTTTGATGTCCATCAGTCCAATGACACTTCGATATGATGAGGGCTGAATCTTTTTAAAAGCTTCAAGGAAGTCTGTTTCATCAATCATCGGATTGCCCTGGTTCTGAAGAAATACACCCAAGACAAAGTCAAACCAAAAATGAGATGTGACTTTTTTACATAATTACTTCTTTTATCCTCTTTAAATTTGTAAATCTATTTTATTATTATAAAATTTATACATACGGTACAAAAAACTAACCCCCCCAACATTCATCCCCAGAGGATGTCAACAGTCTCCTGAGTATTCTCCCAGTATGTTTTATAATAATAAGCATGTGTATCCTTGCAAACAGATAACACAAATAGGAACATATCATACATAATAACTTGTATTTTATTCACTTATCTTAGAAATCTTTTCATGTCAGCTAACACAGCACTATTTCACTCCTTTTCTTCTGCCTTACCTTTATATGTAAAGTACGATTTTTTAAAGATTTTGTTTATTTATTTTTAAAGAGTGGGGAAGGGAGGGAGAAAGAGAGGCAGAGAAACATTGATGGATTGGCTCTCGCACGCCCCCTACCAGGGACCTGGCCCGCAACCCTGGCCTGTGCCCTGACTGGGAATCGAATCAGTGACCTTTCAGTGTGTGGGAGGACGCCCAGCCCACTGAGCCACACCAGTCAGGGCTACATGTCAAGTATTGTATGTAATTTCCTCAAAGAAGAAATGCAGAGTTTAAGAACATGTACATTTATAGTTGTGACAGCTACTAGCAAACCATCCTCAAAGCTGCACCAATAAATAAAAAGCTGCTGCTCTTCCCACACCTCTCTGACACTGGACATTACCAAACTCTTACATTTCTTCCATGTGACAGAAGAAACAGGACTCACTGTTGTGTTAATTAAATTTCTTCAATCAAGAGTGAGATTGAGGGGGTAAAGGAATTAGAAAATCACCTTTTTTGGAACCAACATAGTAAAGGCTTTTCTGAGCAAGAATCATTAATAGATTCTAATCTAGGGGATGGAAAGTTTGACAAGGAACAGGATATTTGCATCACCTCAGAAGGTCTCCTCGTAGATTTATTAGTTGCAAAAGGAAAGATAGCAGCTATATAGTGGAGAAACTGGACAAAACCTTGACTGGCTGATCACGTCAGTCACCACTTAGGGGTATCACCAATGAGGGACAGTGGACATCTTGTGCCTCCGAATGTAATGCCTTAAGCAGGGCACACTACGCTCATGCAGTAATCCCCACAGGCATGCATAACCTGAATCTACGGAGAAACATCAGACAAACCCAACCTGAGAGGCATGTGATAAAGTCATTGACCCACACCCTTAAAAAATGTCAATGTCAAGTATCACACACACACACACACACACACACACACACACAGAGGCTATGAAAGCATTGAAGATTAAAAGTAAAAACTAAGTGTAACATATTATCCTGGACTAGATTCTGTACTCAAAGAAAAAATTGCTAAAAATATCAAAACTATTATCAAAATCAGAATATGGACTGTAGACCTGATAACATTTTGTATCAATATTAAATTTCCTGAATATAATGATTACACGTAACCATACTGTGGTCATGTATGAGACTATCCTTGTTGTTAGGAAACCGACATTAAAATACTAAAGGCTAATGGGAAAAGGATACATGCAGCCCATCCTCAAATAATTCAGAAAAAATGTGTGTACACACATACACACATACGTAGAGAGAGAAAAATTGGGTTGGCCAAAGTTCATTTGTTTTTTCCATATGGTGGCTCTAGTAGTGCTTAGTTGTGTTTCACTTCATTTGAAATAATTTTGTGAGACTGTATGGTCACAGCTGTCCTAACAGCGTGCATTTAAAAAACTTAAAAAATTGGTGAATTTTTGTGTAGCCATTTTAACACTGAAAACAGAAGAAAACATGCACATTTTTGGCATATTATAATGTATTATTTCAAGAAAAGTAAAAATGCAACTGAAATGCAAAAAAAAGGATTTGTGCAGTATACGGAGAAGGTGCTGTGACTGATCATATGTGTCCAAAGTGGTTTGCAAAGTTTCATGCTGAAGATTTCTCTCTGGATGATGCTCCACTGTTCGGCAGACCAGTTGAAGTTGACAGCAATCAATGAGACATTTATTGAGAACAACCAATATTATATTATATCACTTGGGAGATAGCCAATACTCAAAATATCCAAATCAATAAAGTTATTGGTGAAAATGAAAAAATGTGTCTTCTATTTTATGGAAAAAACTAAACAGGCTTTTTAGCCAACCCAATATAAAGCTAATTATGCAGCATGTGAAAAACTGGTGAATTTAGATAGAGGATTTAGTAGGAGTTCTCTGTCTTGCAACTCCCCCTAAAGTTTTAATGATCTCAAAATAGAAAGTTAAAAAAAAAAATTGAACGTGTAATCTTTAAAGAGAATTTCTCATGTTTATTGACCATTTCTGATCCTTTTACTGCCAACTACCTGTTCATACCTTATTACCCATTTTCTCTTGGATTGTCTTTTCTAATTGATATATGAGAGCTGTTTCTATAGCGAGGTAATTGGTATTTCTGCCATGGGCTAAAAGCATTTTCCATGGTCTGTCTCGTGTCTTATTTTTGTTTAAAGTATTGTCCTGCCATTCTAAAATGGCCAAATTAGTAAATCATTTCCTTTTTTGACTATTAGGTTTTATGTTATGCTAAAAAAGGCTGTCTTTACTCTAAGATTATATTCTGAAGAATCTTCTAGCAATTCCCTTAATCATTCTAGTAAAGCCATTTTTTTGTTCAAGTTAAAAAACTCATATTTGTATTTGTAATATCCATATTACATTTAAGCATTTGCCCTCTTATATCAAATTTTAAACATTACTTATCCAAAAATTTTCATTTTTAATGACAAACTATTTCATCCCATTTATGTAAGACTATGCAGGTCAATATGTATACACAGAATAATTCTGAACAGCATTCCTAAATATGTTAATAATTATAATCTCTGGGGCAGATTTCAGGCAATTTTTAGTTTCTTGATAATTTTTTATCTCGTTGATTATTCCTTACAAAGAACACTGTTAAATAATCTTTTAAATAACTTTTTCTTTCTACTGGCTGGCAATATCAGATACTGGATACCTGAATACTAATTAATTTTTAGGTAACACCTACTAACATTTGAAAATCCCATCTATATTTCCAGATCACTTGTATGTACATTATTTCACTTGACTCTCATAATCCTCTCAGGCACATAAAATTCTTTTCCCTCTGTGTGTACATGCGTATATGTTAATTCTAATCCTTTAATAGGAATACTTCACAAAAAGCTGAACAAACTTAAATGTGCCCCTTGTCTGCCCTGGCGCACACAGAGGCGGCAGCAGGCCCTCGCCTGCTCAGAGGAGGAAGGGAGAAAAAGACGGAGCCGGTACCTCTCCAGATGCCTCTGTCCCTTCTTCCTTTATGCCTTTCTTTCTTCCACTTCCCCTGGTTGTTTACGAACTCAGCCATCACCTGTGGTAACTACGCCTGGGCAGGCCCCTCCTCACGTAGCACTGGGCTCCACCCTAGGATGACAGCAGCTGGCTGGTCCACCTAAGCCAAGGTGCTTAAGGTCAAACCTGGAACTTCAAAGCAGAGGGAATCCTAAATGTAAGTCCCATTTCCCATCCCTTGGTACTCTCTTCATCCCCTCAAAAGGCATATGTCCTCACAACTGTACACTGGGGCTTGTCACTAGATCTTCAAGGAGTTTTGGTTCTAAACCCAAAAGATGAGGACTTAAGTTTATTTAACTCCTTCCCAACGTCAGTTTAAGAGTAAAAATATGTGAACTGAGGAAAGATACAAATTATCTAGGTAAAGAGGTTTTAAAAATTTAGGGCACGTCATCCTTTTATAGATTAAACAAACTCAAAATTGAGTTTTAAAAATTATAAGCCCATTACAACAGAGATAAGAACTTTGTCCCCAATCCTCAGCATGCTGAAATTAATTTTTTTCTAAAGGGGTTTAGGAATTCAGGACGACCTAGTACATACAAAGTGAACAGATTTTCCAATCTGTATTGTTGAAAACTGTTACATTTAAGCTAATATTTTAAATATTTTTAAGAAAAGTATTCACAAATTAAAGATCTGAATGTCAAAGTCAAATTTAAATAAAATTCCGGGTGCCCAATCTTTTCCTGAGTTTAGAAAAGGTCATTTTCCCTACAAGATACTTATTAATAACAAAGGGAAATAGTATCATAACAATGGAAAAATCTTGGAGATACCACCTTACCCAAGAAATCAAAGTTCATGGGACAAAGAGATACCATTTGCTACCTAACAGATGCAATGAGAAGAACACAGGCTTATTCTGTGATAGTCCTGCCCAAAATGCAAAACCTGAATCAAATTATAAGGAAACATTAGTCAAACCAAACTGAGGAATATTTTACAGAATAAGTGACCTGCACAATCAAAACGTTCAAGTCATAAAAGACTGAAGAATGGTTCTAGATCAAAGAAGTTAAGAACTTACAACAACTAAATGCAGTGTGTAATCCTGGATTAAAAATGATATTTTCACTTTTCCTTTTTAAATTTTTGCTCTAAAGGAAATCAGTGGAACAAATGGTAAGATTTGGGTAAGGTCTAAAGGATCGTGTCAGTGTTAATTTCCTCATCTTGATAAGTGTTCTGTGGTTAAAGCCCTTGTTTTTAGGAAATATACACTCATGTTTCATGGCTAAAGGGGCATCATAGCTGCAGTCTATTCTCAAACGTAAGAAACAGCTGTAGAAGGTATCAAAAGTTCCAAGAAAATGTACTTACCACCTTTTTTAATCCCCCAAATAATTTGTTACCTTAATAAAAAACTTAGCACACGTTTTTGGCATGTTTCCTACCTTCTCACTGTGAAGCAGAGCATGCATGGCGGCGTCCCTGCACAGTGCTGTCAGGTCTGCGCCAACGTAGCCGACGGTCATTTCTGCAAGGAGGCTCAAGTTGACTTGAGGAGAGATGGGCATCTTTGAGGTGATCACCTGCAGAATCTCCTTTCTTTGTTTGAGTGTGGGAGTCCCAATGACAACCTATATGCAAAGCAAAAAAAATTACAGTTTACAGTTTAAAATATTTTTTATCCTCGTGAACATGTACAATAATTTAGCAAGCAAATTAGGAACTATTACTGTGTACTCTTAAGCATCCCTTTGATTCTTAACATATGAAAATCTTCATTTTCCAGAAAAGTAACACTGGCTATAAAGTTGCACAATGAAAATTACATAGGTTATTTAAGAAGTTTTTGTTATTTTTGAGACTATACCAAATTCTAGGAGCCAGCTCCCAGTTCTTAAGGAGGTGATTTGAGAGAGCCGGACCAGGTGGTGTGAGGAAGAAATCTACTCAAGTTCAGAGCAGAGTAAGCTAAGTGTGCAACTATCATGTCTCTTTAGAATCCTACCACAAAGTTAAATCATCACTTCAAGTAAACACTATTCAAACTACTTAATAGAAATCAAGAATCAATTTAAGCTTATAAAACAGGACAGCTTTGAATACTCAACCTTCCTAGCAATTCAGGAAGCAATTGTGGGATAGGATGCTGACATCCTGATAAGCACTGAATAAATCCAGATGAGTTTATGTCTACTCTGATTTAGTTCTTCCCTGTCTTCATCCTTTTAACACATTTATATCTCGAGGCATTCCTTCTACTTTAAGTTCTCATTCCAAATTCATTAGGGTTTAATGCACTTGTAGCAGACCTACTTCCCCTAAAAATTAGCTTTACCGATGACAGTACTCTTTTTCAGGATCTGTCCAAAAAAACTAAGCCCCAATGGCCACCTTGCTTCTCAAGACAATTTGACTGTGGAGAAAAACGTCCTGGCTCACAGCTCATATACAGACATTGAACGAACGTGTCCTTCGCATTACAAACAGCCCCACTTCAGCCTCACCGATTTCCAAACCTAAGCGGCAAACACCTCGGGAAAGCCAGCCAGCCAGCGCCAGAACAGGACGAGGTTCCTGGGGTAATGGACTAACTGGCCTGGCCTATTTACCTCTCGGTCAAATCTCCCAGGTCTGCGCAGCGCTGGGTCTAGCGCGTCCGGACGATTGGTGGATCCCACCACCACCACCTCGCGGTCCCCGCTGATGCCGTCTAGCAGCGTCAACACCTGGGCCACCACGCGGCTCTCCGGGGCTTGGTGTGGGCCGCCCCGCCGGGGACACAGGGCGTCGACCTCGTCCAGGAAGAGGAGCGTGGGCCTGCGGCTGGCCAGCTCCTGGGCGCGTTGGAAGACCCGCCGCACGTTCTCCTCGGTCTCCCCGGGCCGGGCGCCCTGCAGCGCGGGGGCGCTCACTGCCAGCAGCTCCGCTCCCGCCTCCCGGACCACCGCCCGCACTAGCTGGGTCTTGCCCACTCCGGGGGGACCCGCTAGGAGCACCCCGCGGGGCACTGCTAGCCCCAGAGTGGCCAAGGCGCGGGGGTAGCGGAGCGGCAGGCTGAGGAGCTCTCGCAGCGAGTTGGCCGCCTCAGAAAGGCCCCCCAGGGGCACCTCGGGCTGCGACTGCGCTTCCGACGGAGGCACCCCGCTGAGGCAGACGCGGGTGAGAGCAGTGACCAGCCCAGCGGGATCCAGACTGGGCACCCCGCTGACGATGTGCAGGGCGGCCACCGGGCCGGGAACGCCGGGGCTGGCGGCCACCACGTGGCCCCGGGAGACCGGCCGGTTCCGCAAAAGCTCCTGTGCTGCCTCCAGCACCGCGGCCGGATTTGGAGCACCGGACGCGCCCGCCCGCTCCCGCAACTCCGGCCACACAGTGAGGCGCCGAAGGGGTGGGCAGGGCACCAGGCGCAGGTGGCTCAGGCTGAGACTCCCTTGGAACCCCAGCGCCCCGACTGCCCACCCGGGGCTCGCGCACTTCGGATCCAACTGCACAAACCCGTCCGCTCCGTCCCGCCGCGGCCAGGCTGTGCAAAGGCAGGAGCCGCCGTCAGGCAGCGAGATCTTCACCGCGGAGCCCAAGTGCGCACCCAAGGCACGGAAGGCTGCCGGGCCCAGGCGACAACGTTGGGTGCCCCGGTCCCTAGTGTCTAAGGGTAAGAGCCTTAAGAGAGGTCCTTCGGGAAGGGGACCTGAGTCCCGAGCCATTGCACAAGGAGGAACCTGGGCGCAGCAAAGCCGGGTAGGAGTTCCACCCGGGCGGGAAAGGCCAGTACACCGAGCGCCCCGGCCGGAAGCAAGAGACGCGCATGCACCAGGAAAAACGTCACTGGCTTCTGAGTGGAGGCCAAAGGTGCCAATCCGAAAGGCTTGGGCCCTGGGTATGGTCTGTTGTGATGTCGGGTTTGAAGAAATACACGGGGCGATTCCAGAGCTTTACGGACGAAGCGTTCGTTCCGGGCGTCTGGGAGGCAGCGTAAAGCTCGCTCAACTAAGTCTAACGACTCGGTGGTTTGGGGAGTCACCGGCAAAGCGTACTCTTTCCCGGGCTCTCGGACTCGAGCGCCACCACGTGCTCATTTGGAATGTCAGCCTGGAGACTGCTGTTTCGTGGGGAAGCCGCTACAGTCCCCTGGGCACAGTATTTTGGAGTGCTGTAGCGTTAATGTCTCAGGTGACTTGGAGTAGCTGAGAAAGAGCCTTGGCGCCTTCGACAACCTGGCTTCCAGCCTTTGTATAGAAAAGCGCCAGCATAGCAAAGAGAAGCACAGTGGAGCATTTTAAACCCCTTGAAGAGGGGAAAGAAGGAAAACCGAGCCATCTGACGTATTTGTGGCACACCATCATAACCACTTCTGTTCATGTGATGAGTGATTATTGTCTATTAGGGGACAACAGTACTGAGTCCTGTATTAGAGGCGGTGCCTGTCTACGTTAAACTTCCCGCTAATCTCTTTCCATCTTTTCTCCAGCCACAGAGAATTATTCTTTCCTCTTATCAGCTGAAATATATTCCCTGTCTTTTAAAATTCTACTCATCAAAAAGAGCTGCAGATATTCAAACTTTTAAAAAGTGCCTTGTTTTTATCCTACTCACATCCTTCTACCTCTATTTTTCTCACGTTCACTGCAAGCCCAGTTTATGGAATTTCAAAATTGAGATTGCAGATAGAATGCTTAAATCACTGGAGGGTTGGTTTTTTTCCTACTTATGCAAATAGTTGACCCTTGAACAACACTAAAGTTAAAGGTGTCCCCCCATCAAAAGTCTGTGTATAACTTCTGACTCCCCCGAAACTTTACTAATAGCCTACTGTTGGCAGGAAGTCTTACCAATAACAAGAACACTCGGTTAACATATTTTATAAGTTGTATGTATTACATACTATTTTCTTACAATAAATAAACTGAAGAAAATGTTATTAAGAAAATAACAAGAGAAAATAAATTTACAGTACTGTATGTAGTTATTTTTTAAAAATCCCCACATTAATGGACCCAGGCAGTTCAAACAGGTTTCAAGGGTCAACTGTAATCAACTGCAGACTCTATACCAATGTCTTCTCAATGGAAAGTACTGTCTGATCTGAGATCTTAAAAACAATGCAAGTTCCTTGTCTCACTCTACCCAAACCTCAGAGTAAACACTGTGACTGACTTCTGGATTCCACAGTCAATTTACCTGGTCTCTGCTGTAGGTCTCTAGCTCCAGTGCTGGAACAACTTAAAAGGAATCAGAAAACAGCATACTAAGAAGAGGTCCTGAAATGGCTAAGCCACCTATTTCATCCAATTTTCTTTTTTATCTTAATCTTATTGGCTTCTGTCCTCCAAACTCAAAGTTTTTCAGAACAATTTTGTATTTTCTGAAATAAAAAGCCAATATTTTTACAGACTCCTGAATGTGTGAATAAAATGCCCACCAAGCTATTCTGTAATGATGCCTGTATCTCACAGTTCTTTTTTTATTCTGGTTCCAAGAAGCTTTGAGGATCCAAAAAAGAGGGAAAGAAGACAATGCAGACATAATGGTCTTAAATATGCATAGGACTGTCTTATAAAAGAGTTGGCATATATTGTGTATATCTACAGTGTAGAACTGGCCAGGAAGTGAAAGTTTAATGGAGTAAACATAAAAGTCCACCTCATATTTTTCATACAGTCAATATGGAAGTGGTAGGAGACATTTTATGAGATATAGGCAAAAGCATAACACAAGGAAGCAAATAAAGTTACGTAAATCAAACTTAGAGTTTTCTGCATTTGATTTAAACAAATGTAAAGGCTATTTAATATAGCCTTTATATTTAGGGATATGATGTGGAAGAAATTACATGCTGCTTTGGGTTGATCTGAAAGACTGACTTTATATAAGGTCAAACTAGAATTATCTGACCTTGTTGGGCACATATACCCATGAAGTGGTCACTTCACCCTGTCCCTAAAAGGCCCAGTTCTCACCTGAGAGCAACCAAGACTCCTGTCCTTGGGCCTCCAGCTCTTACTCACACACTCTCAGCAGAACTGTAACTGGCTTTTCCAGTTAGTGCAATCCACTGTGTCCCTTTAGGTCAGACCATTGCAACACTATCTTAATATCCACATTTATTATACCATTCACTAATATAGTCTTCTCCTTGTGAAAAAATCATTGTAATAGGAATTGTGTGGTTCTTTTTAAGTTTTTAAAAAATATATAACCCAGAAGTTGGTGGTGATTCAATGACCTAGAGTACCAGTTAAAGCACCAAAAGGCTGAACCACTAGAGGGAGTCTGGAACCACATAAGCCGGAAGGCTACATACAGGATCTTTCCGTTTGCAGTGTTTTCAGCTGTGGCTTCTATTAGATTTTTCCCAAGAGTTATACCCAGTTACCTATTTTCACATTAATTTCTACATGTCTCAGGCCATGCAGAACTCACTTTCAAAGTTCAATTGCTATATTAAACATCCAAATGAGATTCTCCTCAATTCAAAATGTAGTGGTAGATCGACATCCAAACAAACTGAATTTATCTTGCTATAGCCTAGAAATAATTTTAACTTTTAATTGTGTCAAATAGCCTCACAAATCTTTTATGGGATTTTCCTAAAGAGATGCATTTACAGTTTCTCTTGATTTCAGTTGCTACATTCAAGGTTACAATCTACCTAACATTAGACTAACTATAGACATTCTTAATTAGCAATAAGTCTAGAATTCAAAAGAAATAGTTGGAACATGTTTTTTTAGAATAATAATTGTACATTATTTGTGTCCCTTCAGCATCAATATTACATATTAAATATTATATTTCAGGATGTGAAATATACCATAATTGTGAAAAATCTAAAGAAGATTATTAAGCTAGTAGCATGAGACATCTATAGATCCATGAATGCTAATCATTCTTATGCTTCCATTTTCATGTTACATTCAACCCTAACATATTTGAACAACAGCAATGGTTGAGTTGTAATAGATAAGGGTAGAGGTTCATTTCCCCACACTTGAAAAGGAATGATTTACAAATGCTTTATCTCAATATGTTCATGCAGATATATCAAGTGACTTATTGCCACAGATACCTAATATGACAACGACTTTATTTTATTTTAAAGTAAATAAGAAAATCTCCTAAAACAGGACCTTGTTAAAATTGTTCTTTATATTTTTCCGGTTTTAGTTTTTCTCACATATCAAGGCTAGAATTATTCTTCACAAGATACGGAGTAATGGGTAGAGGGGAGCAATTAGAGCTACCAGAAATCTTTGCTGAACTATAAATGACCAGCAGACTATATTTAACAGAACGCCATTCTGAAAGCCTGTTCTTGCAGATTTGGGGGAAACTACTTGTTTCATCACATTTTTAGAAAGTAAGTCTTTAAAATAATTAACCCACATGGTATTGGTTCAAACTGTTCAACTAGTAAAAGTAATAATAGTCATGTATTTAATAAACAAATATTTATTTAATATCTACTTTGTGCTACTTACTACACCAGAGGCTGAGTATTTGGTGATTTTTAAAAAAAATTGTTGTACTTGACTTCATGAAGTTTATGGTTTAGTGAGGAAGTCAGACATAGTGAGGAAGTCAGACATTAAAGGACTCAATAAGTGAATAAACCAGATAATTAAAGATGATGAAAATTGCTATGAAGAAAGATAAAAAGAAAAGGGCTACTTAACACAGGGAAGCAGGGAAGGCCTCTCTGGGGAAGTGACATTTAAGCTCAAACCTGAAGTCTGAGAAGGAGTCAAGCAGAAGAATTGGGGCAGGGAGGGGTGGGGCAGAGTACCAGTCAGAAGGAAAGGGTGGAACATGTTTAAGAAATTAAAAGAAGGCCAGTTTTGTCTTTACCATATCTTTGGCACTTATATTCTAATTTTTTCTAATTGTTTTACATATGTAAAACAGGATGGATATTTTGTTACTCTGTATAGATAGATAGTTTAAGGATAGAAACTAACTTTAAAAATATGTATCTGGTATACTTTACAGGAATCTAGTAAATTTCTGTAAAGTATACCAAAGACTTTATACGAGAGACATTGGATTATAGTTGTGCTCAATAAACACTGGTTGGATTGAAATGAAGGGACAGAGTGTGGTGACGCCTGTTACGTGGCTTAGATCTTGTTCTGCCAGACACGTCGGATGCTACTCAGGGCAGGCTCAGGTAGACAGACCTCAAGGGTGATCCCCAAGGAGAAGGTCCCTGCTCCTGACGGAGGCCGCCATTCCCACAACTTCTGTTATTCATCTCTCTCTCTCTTTTGACATTTTAAACGTGCAGCTAAATCAATCACTATAAAAGTCTGTTAGAATTTAGGACTGTCGCCATAATCGTTGCTGATACTTCAATACTGTATCTTAAGGTTGAATATAACATGCAATGGGAAACCCACAAGCTATTGACTGACTTACCTAGACATTTATCTTCTGTTTTCTCTTCCTACTATCAATAGGAATCCTTATCACTTTTATTAAATTACTGCAGCAGCCTCCTAACTAAACTCCATCCCTCCAGGCTCTCCTAACATTTCTACTATATTAATCCATCCAGGAAACTGCTGTACTTTGACTGGTTGTATCTCTCTTAATAAATCCTAGATTTTTCAAACACTCAAACTTGTCTAAGAGGGCACCGTATTATGTAAGATCTGGGAAACTGAGCCAGAAAGAAGTCCATCATATAGTGCTGTCAACACATTTTACATCTGGTTGCATTCTGTTTCTGCTGTTAGGCAATTATTTAATGTGATGTTGTACTATCTCTCCACTGAGCTCTTTAAGTGATTTGGGAATTTGTACCACTCTTTTCTAATATTTTGTAGGTTTTTTTTAAGATTTTTATTTATTTTAGAGAGAGGGGAAGAGAGGGAAACAGAGAGAGAGAGAAACAGCAATGTATGGTTGCCTCTCACATGGCCCTCACTGGGGACCTGGCCAGCAACCCAGGCATGTGCCCTAACGGGGAATCGAACTGGGACCCTCTGGTTTCCAGCCCGCGCTCAATCCACTGAGCTACACCAGCCAGGGCTTTGTAGTTTTTTTTCTCTCCACCCCAACATTGAACAAAATACTAAGTGCTTAATAATTAAATATGCTGTTTCTCTCCATTGCTAGAGATTTGGTTTGAATTTAGGAGAATGAACTTGAATCTCAAAAAATCTGGTTGGAGTATTATATTTGAGATACGCTAGATCTGAGAATCCTTGTTTATCATAACAAATCCTAGAACTTCCACACTCTCAAACTTGTCTAGGAGTAACCTAATATTATATGAGATCTGGACTTGGCGACTCAGCCAGAAACAAGGCCAGTCTACAGAAATGGGAAGATACCGTTAGAAAACGGTTTGTAGAGATTAATTCACTGGTATTTACTTCCTCAAAGTCTCCTCTAGTCCTTTGCTGCACCCCTTTCAAGAATGGAATGAAATCTTCTTTTTAAGGCACCACAGTCAGAGGAGATGGAGATATCTTTGCTGCACAACTATTTCAAAATGATTGCCAAGGTCTTGCTGGAAGAGGACGAGCCCTGAGAGAGCAGGGAGAGAGGAATCTCATAATCATTTGACCTCAAAATGGGAGGACTGACACCCCCCAAAACTGACCCACTGGGTTCCAAAGTAGCAAAACTGAAGATAAAGGGAGGAAGATACACATTCTGAATCCTCTCAAGTAGATTGGGGACTTTCTTTAGAATAATCACATTGTTCACATTACCCTTGGTACTGAATACTTCATTTGTCTGTTGAAATGAAGGTCACTGTTTCCCACCCACATCCAAAAATGTGAGGGAGTAGCCATGAATGCCTTGGCATTTTTCAGTTTTTTCTCTTTTGGCAACTTTTTCCATGTTTTTCTGATACTCCCAGACCTTCAAACTTTTCTGACTTCAAGTACACTCAATATGTTTCATTACCACGAAACAGTGCCTGACCTGCTTTGGTGCCATTCGGATGGATTCTAGGCAATCATACCATGTGCAGACATAATTCATTGATTCTTCCTCTGGGTCTGCTCAGCATGTAATCAGCTCTTTTAGCATAAAGTTTTGTTCTGCCTTGAATGAGTCATTTTCCTGTCTTGCTTCTACTTCCTCCTGATTTTAAAAGTTGACACTGTGTTAGTTACCCTTAATCTTTCATTCTACTTTCTCCCAACAGAGCCTAGTTACTGACTTGTTGTGTGATCTTTAAGCAACCATTTCACCTTTCTAAGCCTGATTCTTATCATCTATAAAATGGATTGTTGTAAGGATTAAGTGACATAGTATTACATTAATCATAATTATTATTGCCTGCCTTATAATGATACTACAAGATAATTTATTGACTTCTTTTAAAAAGTAGGATGCTCTATTGACATGTAATATAAGGCTCTGCTAAACAGTAGTAGCTATACTGTGTCAGGCATAGTTCCAAGTGCTTTAACTGTATACTCTCATTTAATCTGCCAAAACTTGGGAGGTTTAAATTATTATTTCTAATTTACAGATGAAGGAACTGAGGCACAGAAAGGTTAACTAACTTCCCCAGGGTCACACAGCTAGTAAGAGGCAGAGCTATGATTCGAAACCAGGTGGTCAGGCTGGCTCCAGAGTCCCCACTCTGACCCACTACACCATATGCTGTGCTGTGATCAGATCTGGGTTTACAAATTATGTTCCCTAGTTACTTAATAATTATGTGACCTGAGGCAAAACTTAAGATCCTAAATCTAATTTTCATCTTTTGTAAAAAAGATAAAAAAAATAACCCCTACTTCATAGATTCATTTACTCAACAAATATTTATTGAGCACCTACTGTTTGCTGTACTCCAATATCATGATGATTACATTCACATAAAACACTTGGCATATTTTCAGGCACATTGGAAAGTGGTCAATGATAATTATTATCTTAATCAACAATAATAAGCCAATAACTTCTCTGATATGTTCTATCATAACAATATAGCCATTTTCTACTGGCCTCTTAATTCTATTTGAAACATTTTCATGGTAGCATTCTACAGGATATTGCCTTGCAATATCACTACAGTATTTTGCCGTGTATAATGCACAGTTTTTGCTCAAATTTTTGAGGGAAAAATAAGGATTCCATACCATGGGTATGATCATCCTGCGTGCGGTACACACAAGAACATGGGTGTGCGTTATGCACAACAAAGCACAGTGGTTCTCAGGGCTAAACAGACAAAATGCCTTAAACGGCTACTTTCCAATACATAGCTAAGGCTTGTAGAATATGCTTATCACCAAGGAACTTGAAGTGCATTTGGTGAATATGAAGATATGAAGAAGATCAAATACCATGCTTTCAGGAGACACATGATGAGGTCATCTTGGGAAATGAAATAGCCCCACATTACATCTCTGATGACATATAAAAGGCCCAGCAACACTTTCAGAATCCAGACAGAAATGACAGCCTGCTGTGCCTGCTGTGCTGTGCTTTGCTGCTCTCAGGATCCATCCTTTGCCTGCCTTACCCACATTCCGTGAGAGTCAGCACTATTTGCTAGGTTGCATAAGAGATTTTTTACCTCCCTAGATTGCTGATAATCAAATGAGATGATATATCTGAAGTCACTGTGAAATACTAAATACACACAGAGTGAAGTTTTCACACGAGAGTGCCGTAGGCATGTACTACAGAGAATATTCAATGTAGGAAGCAGATGTGAAAAGCACTATCTTCCCCATTTCTGAACTAGCTCTCAGCATTTTTTTTAAATTTCTTAATGTGACCAAGCTTGCCTTCCTGTCCTCACTAGTTTCCCTTTTCTCCATTTCGGTTCCTAGTTATAATAATAACAGTAGCTAATTTGTAGTGAGTGTTGTTTTAAGAGCTTTACACATATCCATTTAACCGTCGTGACTCTGTGAGTTCTGTACAGAAGGGCTAAGTAACTTCTCAAGGACGTGCAACTGGTAAGCGACAGGCCAGGCTCACCTCAGGAGCAGCTCCCCGGCCCGTGCTCTGCGCTGGCACTGCCTCCCGCCCCGCCCGGGTGTCTGCCGCTGTCCTCCATGCACATTTACCAAGTTCAAATCTTTCAGGGAGCAGTCAGTATTTTTTCTTAGCTTTTAAAGTTAACTCTAACATAATATTTGTTACCCACTTATGATCAATTTAGCATCTTATTGACTATTAATAATTTGTGTAATAAACTTTGATTTTTAGTCATTTTCTGGGGAAAAGGAGAATTTAGCAATAACTTTGCATAATATTAATTAAACCACTAGCTAGCTTACAAAGCAAAGCAAGAAATGAGGTCAAAATCTCAGCTATTTTTCCTGGTGAATACTTCATATAACATTCAAGCTGCTACTTGCTCATGGGTTAGGCACAAGGTTGGCAGAATCAGCTTTCTCGGTGGCATGTAAAATAAGCAGTGTCTTGTAATGTATGCAAAATATCTTTCTGAGATATCTGAATGGGGTGGTGAAAACTAGGACTTGAAGAAGACTTGTGATTAAGTAGTCTGTATGGTGAGGCCTGGAGAGGTTCAGTGACTGGTTCAGTAATCAATGCTGTCCAAGTTGTTACTGCTCAAGCAGGGACTTGAACCCAGTCTCCAGGCCGCCGTGCGCAGTAGGACTCTTTCCTCTGCACTGCATTTCTGACGGCACCATCTCCGACAGGCTGTGCGATGCCTACAATGATGTGAAAGGCTTCTCACAGTCAAGAAACTCTATTAATTGCTCTAATAGAGACATTCATTTCACTCAGGAATCACCGTTTCATTGTATATTTAAATA
This sequence comes from Micronycteris hirsuta, assembly GCA_004026765.1. Classification (NCBI taxonomy): domain Eukaryota; kingdom Metazoa; phylum Chordata; class Mammalia; order Chiroptera; family Phyllostomidae; genus Micronycteris; species Micronycteris hirsuta. The sequence continues at coordinate 27,129 of PVJI01018768.1, forward strand.
AGTAGATTCCGTATATCGTATTAGCTTAATTAGAGAGCAGCTAACAGTTTGGCTGCTGTGGCTTCGATCTTGAAGGACGGACTAGCCCACCTTCTGTTAGTGAATAATAGCAGTAGAAGCAATAACGTGCACATAAAATGTGGGTTAGTGCTGTCCTAAAGTCCTTAAGTGTGATTTTAGACTGGGTAAGAAGCCTCAGGTTTTAGAAACCGACCTGCTCTCCACAAAACTGATCTTTACATAACACTAACTTATTGTCTTTTTGATGCGGTCTGGATACTTCTTTTCAACATCAAATGAACCATAGAGTTTATGAAATGTTTGCCTCAAGGGTAGTTCTCTTAAGGAAGACAATTCCCTTTTCTTCCTTTGGCTTATATTAGAAGAATTAGGTATTTATTTTTGTCAGCTAGCTCCTTGTTTTTCTAAGTTTTGGCTGTACTTTGTAAATGAGCCATATCTATTCAAAGCTCTTTGCAGCATGAGAGAAAACCTCTGCCGTGTCCCAGGAGCTCCCTGGCCTCAGAGAGCCTTGCAAACAACTACACTATAAAGTTTGGTGTGTGGGGTTTGAACTATGGACTAGCAGCACTGGCATCACCTGGGAGGCTGTTAGAAATGCAGAATCTCAGGCATGAATCAGAATCTGCCTTGTAACAGCCTCTCCAAGTGACCTGTATGCTCTGTCCTGAATGCTTTTGTGTGAACACCTTATTGCTTCTCTCCGGTATAGGGTAAGGCTGGGACCACAGTACCCCCAACCCAAGGCAAAAACCATAGGTGGAAAACAAGAAGGCTTTGGTTATCTGGGGACACAGTTTCATTAATTTTGCCTGGCAGTTATTATACTTGGATTGGAAGAAACTTTAGAGGTCATCAAGCTTAATCATCATCATTGATGTGAATTTCAGTATAATGATCAATTTTTGTAAAAAGGTTAAATTGTGTTCAGCATATTCTGTTCAAGAAGGTAAAGGCATATAATAGCTCTTTAAAATGCAGCCATAAGAATGGGATAAATTTATATATTAAAAAGCTTCTGGCCCTGGCTCGTGTGGCTCAGTGGATTGAGTGCTGGCCTGTGAACCAAAGGATCGCTGGTTTGATTCCCAATCAGGGTACATGCCTGGGTTGCAGGCCAGGTCCTCATGAGAGGCAACCGCACATTGATGTTTCTCTCCTTCTCTTTCTTCCTCCCTTCCCCTCTCTCTAAAAATAAATAAATATTTTTTAAAAACTCAAAATTCCCTTTAAAAAAACATTTAGTGATTAAGGTAATGAACTTCAGTTATCTGGAAAATTTACTGACATGAAATGTCTCAACCAACCATGGTAGTGTCCCCAGAAAGTTGATTTCTTAAATCCACATTCCAACACCATATGCTTATTTTACATCTGCCAAAATTTACGGTCTTATACAATTATAATTTTAGTTTAACTTCTCATAAATTCAAGAAATTGCTATTATTAAACTAAAATTTTTTAAAATAAAGGGAAAAGAGATAAATCCCCCCTAAAAAAAAGAATTACAAATAATATAGGAAGATAAAACTCTCTCCCCTTCCAGACTGGTCTTAGTGACTCATTTAAAAAAAAAAGAAAGAAAGAAAGAAAGAAAAACACCAGAGAATGGGAAGGGAAATGCTAGTTAACTTTACAGTGGAGAAACCTGGCAAATACCACTTTCAACTAATGATCAGGGTTAAATTAACATCACCCGCGACACGGGTACGTCACTTACCTCCTGACCTGTGAATGAGAAGAGCATTCACATTTATGGTATTCTTTCCCATAACACCCATAGCCAATCACAAGGAAAACATAAGACGAACCCACTTTGAGGGACAATCTGCAAAACACCCAACGCGTATTCCTGAACACTGTTACGGCCATGAAAAATGAAGGCTGAGAGGGTCTTAGTGGGATCCTGGACTGGAAGAAGAATATTTTTGGAAAAACTAGTGAACTATGGACAAAATCTGAAGGTTAGCTGATAGTAATAATTTAATTTTGACGAATGTGCCATGGTAATATACGATGATAATGTTGCAGCAAACTGAAATTGGGTGACAGATGTACAGGAACTCTGTTCTACCTTTGTAACTTTTCTGTAAATCTACAACCTGTAATGGAAAATAAAATGTAAACTCCCCACAAACTCATGGAAGTAGTTTTAATATATTAAAATAGGATTGCTCTTGACACATAGATTCCACGAGTTTAGAGGGCATAGTGACTAGTGTGAAATGCCTACCTATAATATTGGGTTGGCCAAAAAGTCATATGGTTTTTTTCATAAAAGGCACATTTTTCATTTTCACCAATCACTTTTATTGATTTGAATATTTTGAGTATGTTAGCTGCCTCCTGCATGGCATAATGCTGATTATTCTCAGTGTCTCTATTTGATCGCTATCAGCTTCGACTGGTCTACCCGACCGTGGAGCACTGTCCAGCGAGAAACCTCCAGCACAAAACTTCACAAGCCACTTATGACATGTTCGATCAGTCACAGCACCTTCTCCACACACTGCACAAATCTTTTTTTGTGTTTCACTTGCGTTTTTACCTTTCTTGAAATAAGAAACCATAATATGCCAAAAATGTTGTGCATTTTCTTCCATCTTCAATATTAAAATGGCTACATAAAAATTCACCAATTTTGATAAGTTTTTTTAAAAATGCACACTGACATGAAAACTGTGATGATACAATATAGCAAAATTGTTTTGAATGAAGTTAAGGACAACTAAGCACTTCTAGAGTCAGTTACAGAGAAAAACAACAAACTTGGCCAACCCAATATCTGCTCTTAACTCTCTTTTTGAGAATTCTAGCACCATTTCGCTAAACCTGGAAGTTAAAGGTTTACATATTTGAGTTCCCAGAGCGTAAAATCCAAGTCCATTTTCCTAAAGCATTTAACTCTTGAAACCAGAATTGCACGAGAAGTGATCTCAGCAATGTGTGATGAATTTGGATGGATGAGTCATTGGCCTTTCTGAGCCATAGTTATCCCATCTACAAAATGAGGTCCCTCCCAGTTCTAAAATCCTATAAATGTTTGTTTCTCAAATATTTTAAACATTGTTTTAAAGTGTGGTATCAATTCTGAGGAGAAAACAGTAACATTTTGACTAGGTAATTAGTTCCACACACAGTTATTAAACAGCAAGCGACACGCTAGGTGCCAGTGCTTGCCCTCCAGACGTCTCGGTCTGGTGAAAGAGACGGAATTGTGAACAAGCGGCTACAACCAGGTGGTAAGTGCCATAAGGAGGTGTTAACAAGTGTGCAGGTGCACCCGGAGGCATTGCTTCACTCTCCCTGTAGAAGCTAGGGACGGCTTTGGACCTTCCTAGCTTCTTAGGTCTTAAGAAACTAGAAAGACCATAAAATATTACTATTTGCTCTAAATGGAATCAGTGAGGAATCAACTCTATAGTAGTAAACATTTATCCTAATTGGCTGTGTGTGAAAATTTGGGATTACTGGACATTCCCATCTGTGAATTAGCTGCTGAGTCAGAAATGTGGTTGCTGCAGAGCCGGGCCACGAAAGCACAAGTATCTCATTTCACAGAGTCACTCTCTTGGGAATGTCGATATGCATGAAATCCTGAGGTGACTTAATTACTGTCACATGAACAACATTCCTAGAAAAGTCCACGCGTTGGTTGTCATATTCTGTCGTTTCCAAACCAAGCCTTCATTAAAAAAATCCATGCCTCTCTGATCATTCCATTTCCATCTTACAACTGAATATTTGTGGCTTAGGCCTTGCAATCTTCAGTCTTAGCATATAGGTTTGCTTTTAAATTCTGAACAGCATGATAGAAACAGAAAATTAGGATTCCTAAGCAAAAGTTCAATATTGGATCCACCTTTGACCCTAAGCTTGCAAATTCTGAATAATTCTATTTGGGCAGACCTTTCTTTAGTGAGGAGAACATGACTGGTGGCGGCGGTGGGGTACCACTTAAATGACCTTGGAGTGGGACGAGGATGAGTGCTTTCTCCTGGCGTGTTGCCTAAGCCAAAAACGAATACTTGGAGAGGGGTACAGAAAACAGGCAGATGTTACTTCTCTACTCCCCAGGGACCAGCTAGAGAGGTACCTTTTGCTGGGAGTGATGATTCTGGAAGATTCCTCACCAGCAACAAGTGGGACAGAAGTCAAATAGCAAGCACAAACCTGAGACAGCTGGGCAAAGTGCAAGGCAGACAGAAGACAGAAGTGCATTCCCACACTAATCTTCCCATCCTGCCAGATAATCACGTGTGTGGACGTGAGAGGAGCCAGGTGGCTGTGGGAAGTTTTCTCCCAGAACAGTGCCTAGGGTTTTCTGGGGCAGAGCCGTGAGGGAAAACATTTGTGACAATAAGGGAGTTCTTTGTAGATACACACAGAACCAAGCCTTTGCTTCCAAAAAAAAATGGCATTTATGTTTCTTTTTCTGATTATAAATGTAATAATGGCTCATAGAGAAAACTATCCGAGTTGCAGAAAAGCAAAGAAGAATATAAAGAATACCCATTATATCTTTATCCAAATGGGTCACTGTTAAAATTTTAGTTAATTTCTTTTCAGGTTTTCATATGCATAGATATTCAACATAGCTGAAAGTCTGCTATATATGTACCATTCCATATTGTTCTTTTTCTCTCTTTCTCTTCATAGCATGACGTAAGAACTGTCCTAGGGTATTAAAACCCTTTGTAAACATTCTTATTAGTTGCTGCATGTTTTATCCTACAATGAAGTTTACTTATTCTAAATCCCAAATGTATTCATTCAGGTAAGAAATGCTCATTAATAAAAATGTATTTCTTCACTTAAGAGCCAAATGCTGAATACGTTGTAATTTCCTTAACCATTCTCTAGTTGTTGGTTATTCAATCATTTCTTACTTCACAGCATTTTTTGAGGATCTAGGCCAGATATGAAAATAGGGGGTCAGATTGAAGAAGAGGATTGACAAACTACTGGAAGAGGAATTTGGGCTGAAAGAACGAGACAAGGAAGAGGATCCAGTGAGACTCACCTTCAAACCACAAAGGCATCCAAAGGATATTTCCTGCAAAACCAGGAATTGTTCGTGGGCAAAGAAATGTTTGTGGTACTGACATTATGTAACATGATGGTGATTCACTAACATCTGTATCATTTCTGCAACTGTCAGATATGCCTTCCTCTCTCTTGGGTACTGACTGATGTGGCCCACCCCTGCCTGGTCAGCACTACCAGTGCTAGTGGCTATTGGGTCAGCAAATGGAAGAGCCAGCTTATGTGAGGCACGGCTTTTTCAGCAGGATAAATGGAGCTATTTTAGCTCCTGCTAAAAGTCTGAAGGTTGGGCTTAAGTGGGAATGAATATGTAGTCTATTTCCAGGGCCACCCAATGGAATAGACCCTTTGGAGCATCCTACCCCTTCTG
>PVJI01018769.1:0-32549 GCA_004026765.1 Micronycteris hirsuta
CTCTATTCTCTTCACAATTCCAGGTTTTAATGTCTCACCTGTTGATAAAGAAGCGAGGGGAAGGGAGATAAAGAAGGAAAAGAAAGCAAAAGAAAAGGAAAAAGAAAGATAAAGAAGAAAATAATTTGAAGATAACCTAAAAATAAAAAAATAATAAAAAATAGGAAATACAAGGAAGAGAAAACTAGGAATACCAAATAAAGGGAAGGTAGATGGAGTTAAAAAAATATATAGGGACAGATAGGAAGGAGGGTGGGGAAAAACCATCTCGTTCAAACCAAAGGGAGAACGAGAGAAATAAAAAAAAATAAAAAATAAAAATAAAAAAAAAAAGACTTTTGTTGGCTGGCTTTAACAGTGTCAGGCTAGGAGATCAGCTGTCTTCCTGTGCTGTAGTCTCAGCTGCCGTTCCGTCACCAGCGGTATTGCCGGGAGTTTGCAGCACCTCGTCTGGCCTGACCTCCACCCTGAGTCAGAGTTTATGAGGTCTGTGGCTCCCGTCAGTGGGTTTGCACGAGGGACTCAGCACCGCAGGTCTGGGTTGTGTCTCAGGCCCTCCTGGTGTGAGCTCCGCGCCCCTGCATTCGCCGATCGCTTTTGTCTCTGGAATTGGAGCTTGCAAGCCGCAGGCCTGGGCGCCTGGTCGGGCAACTACGCCAGCCTCTCCCGACTGGTTCCACAGGGTGCGCGCCCAGTCCAGGAGCTGTGGGCTTGGGTTTGCCTTTCAATTCAGACTCCAATTCCTCCCGCTGGGATCAGCAGCCTCTGCAGAACAGTCCCCAGGTACGCACCAACCTCCGGACTGCTGGGGACCAAGGCTCTTCCTACAGTCGCGCGTCTGCTTTGGCAACTCACACACCCCAATCCAGCTCCCTCCCACGGATCCGCTGATCCTTCAGTTTTGTGCGCAGTCCTGGTTGCCAATCTTCCCCCACACCGGAATACAGCTGGGTGATCACTCTGCTCCTCCGAAAATCGGCCAGATATCCCGCCAGTGGGCCGGAGGAAAGCGATCACGGTTCTTCCTTCACCGCCGCCATCTTTTGCCCTGTCTTCGCCTTTTGTGAAATCAACTTGATTGATTTTACCTTTACTGCCTTTTTCATGTCTGTTTTAATTTTAATTCCTGCCTTTTGACATTTGGTACAAGTGATAATTTTAAGAACATTTTACCTATAATTTTGCCCAGTGTTTTTGATAAGGTATGCATTTACCTGAACAGACTTCAAAATAAAAAACGAGAGGTAAAAGCTGGGGTTGCTCAAGTGTAAAAGCTGAAGTTGAAACTGTTGTTTCTTCTCCTATTGCTATTTCCCTTTGATAGGAGCAGAGGGAAACTGCAGCGTCTTCAGAAGATGAGCACAGTGTATTACTCTGCGTAACACACAAAAGGTTTACTCTGAGTGATACACTGTGGTGTATAGAGGTTGCTGGCAGCTGCTGTTGGTCTAAACGTGAAGTACTTGACCACCATGCAAGCTGCAATGTCGCTTTGCCCCTGTATGACTTTTCCATTCTGTCAACCAGCAACTTCTATCAGACAGCACTTCTGTGCTCGGCCAGATCAATAACTGACCTTCAGAAAGATGACCTGAGATAGGCTTCCAGATTCTCAAGTGTTCGCTCTCAACACACACACACACACACACACACACACACACACACACACACACACACATACATGCACACCCCCCCTTACTTGACACTCTGCCTTGCATCCAAGCATTTTATCACATTCAATGTATCTTAAAAACTACATCCGTGAACAGTAAACAAGAATGATTCTCTTTCCCCGTCACTGTTAAATAATACTTCTTGACCTCTTGGTTTCTAAATATTTCCCTCTAAAACCTTGTCTGGTTTCTCACCATCAGCATCTAATATTCATGGCTCTTGCAGGGTGAACCCACCGCACTTTGAACCCTGCCCTTCTTGCTTTACTGTCGCTGATGACTTAATTTCTCTTCTCCGTCACCTCCAGGCGAACATAGGCAATGCCTAGTCTCGTTTGTGCACAGAGATGTTGAAAATATAATGCATGCTACAACACCAAAAGCAGGAATAACGAGAGGGAAAATAAATGGTTTCATCAAAACTAGAAACTTTTGTGTTTCAAAGGACACCATCAAGAAAATGAAAAGATAATCTATAGAGTGAGAGAAAATATATACAAATTACATATCTGATAAGGAATTTGTATGCAGAATATATAAAGAACTCTTTACAACTCAAAAATAGAAATACAGATAGCCTAATTAAAACAGGCAAAAAAATTTGAATAAACATTTCTTCAAAGAAGATACAAAAGTGGCCAGTTAAGACATGAAAACCCTCAACATCATTAGCTCGAAGGAAATGCAGATTAAAACCATGAGATACTCCTTCACACCACTGGGATAATTATACTCAATAAGACAGAAAATACCAACTGATGGCGAGGATGTGGAGAACAGGTGACCCTCACACACTGCCGATGGGGGTGTAAAATGGTGCAATCATTTTCTGCTACTAGGTTTATATGCAATAAAAGTGGAAACATATGTCCGCACTTGTTCAGGAATATTCATAGCAATATTATTCATAACAGCTAAAAATTGAAAACAACCCAAAGGCCTATCAATGGATGAATGGGTAAACCAAGTGTGACAGATGCATACAATGGAATATTATTCACCCATGAAAAGGAATGGCGTGCTAATGCACGCTTCACCATGGATGGACCTTGAAAATATAACACTAAATGAAAGACGGCAGTCACAGATGACTACATAATTCATGATTCTATTTCTATGAAACGTCCTGATTAAGCATATCTATAGAGACTGAAAATAGATTAACAGTTGCCTAGGACTGGGGGATTGGGAGAAAATAGACAGTGAGTGCTAACATGTGTGGAGTTTCTACTAGACATAATAAAGTGTTCTAAATCAGTCGCACAGCTCTGTGAATACACAAAAAAAACACTGAATTTTATTATATTAAATCACATCTCAGTAAAGTTGTTCATATATGTATATGAAATGAATAATTCACATGTCAGCCTTCTTCCTTCACTCCCACCCAAGTCCCTAGAGCAAGCTCGTGGTTTGGAAAAGGAAATATAAAAACTCCCTAGTGCTTGCAGGAACTTGAGGCTAAAACAACTGAGCTGTCTATAACTCCCAGAGTTGCTTTCTGGGCCCCCTGAGGGGATATAAAAAATGGCTTTACTCATAGACACAAGCAACGGTATGGCGATTACGAGAGAGAAAGGTGGGTCGGGAGGGTGAATAGTGGTCGAAGGGGACTTGACTTGGGGTGGTGAACACACAGCACAATATACAGATGATGTCTTATAGAAGTGTACACCTGAAGCCTGTATCATTGCATTAACCATTGTCACCCCAATAAATTCAATAAAAAGAAAAAAAACTAAAACAATGGTTTTGCCTGGCTCAGCCTGAGAAAAAAGCTGTCTGATAACTTGTCAAGATTCTTATATACACAGAGAAGTAAGTAGGTAAGGAGGATCTCTAAAGAGTTAAATGTCCAACAGGGGTGTCCAGCCTTTTGGCGTCTCTGGGCCGCACTGGAAGAAGAGTTGTCTTGGGCCATACATTAAATATGCAAACACTAACAAAAACTGATGAGCAAAATATAAGTTTTAAGTAAATTTATGATTTTGTGTTGGGCCACACTCATAGCCACCCTGGGCCACGTGTGGCCCACGGACCATGGATTGGACACCCCTGGGACTCTGCTGGCCAACACCATATCTACCAGCCTCGTGCAGCCACTGAGCACTTGGCATGTGGCTAGTCTGAATTGAGCTGTGCTGTAAGTATAAAACACATGGTGGATTTTTTTTAAGGTAAAATATCTCAAACAAGTATTTTATATTGATTATATTTTGAAGTGATAATGTTTTGGATATACTGGGTTAAATAGATTACTAATATTAAGTTCACCTGTTTCTTATACTGTTGCTTCTAGAAATTTTTAAATTGTATAGTGGCATGGATTATATTTATATTGGAAAGTCCTGGCTTTGAACCTTGAATACTAAATAATACCATGAGACTAGCCAATCAAAAATCCTAGCAACATGGAGAGACTTAGGACAAAAATAATGCTTCACTAATGAGGCACTGAAATAGAGGTATAAAAACATAAGAAGCAAGAAGTGCAAGACTGTTGCTGGTGGTCTTTTAAAAAAAAATTATGTTTACTGATTGTAGAGAGAGGAAGGGAGAGCGAGAGAGAGAGAGAGAAACATTGATTGGTTGCCTCCCATACATTCCCTGACCAGGCATCAAACCCACAGCCTGGGTTTGTGTCCCGCCTGGGAATCAAACCCCCGACATTTTGATGTACGGGACAACGCTCCAACCCACTGAGCCACTCCGGCCAGGGCTGTTGCTGGTACTCTCACTCCTTCTCTCTCTCTTCCTTTCTCTCTCTCCCTTCATTTTTAAAGCTTTGCAAATCCCAAGAAACAAACCTTACTCCAGGGCTCTTAGACCTGCATTAATAGTACTGGCAAAAAGAAACAGATAAACTTTGGGCTTTATGAACATAGTTATGATTGGGTTGATTGTAATTATTAGTCTACATGGACCTTCTTTGTTAAACTTTTAGCTCCTTATGGACAGTGTATGCCTTATTCATCTCTGCACACACCCTGCACATAGTAAATGCTCATTAAATACGTGTTAAATTTGAAATAAGCAGGAAAGAACATGTTGGCCGAGAGTACACTTTTGATTTGTGTTTTGTCTCACAGCTGCAAGGCTACTTACTTCTGATTCTGGAGTAGTGAAACCCCAAGGTGTCTTCAATTAGTACAATAAATGATGAACATTTTTCAAAGGAAAAATGATATTTTTATTCACCTAAACAATTTGAATATATGCCAGACTGTATCTTTACATGCAGAAAGGAAAATGTCATGATTGTAATAATTAGCGAGAAATGATTCAGGGTTCTATTGTCCAGGGTTTTGATCATTTTTAGTCTTACCGTTCAAGATTTATCAATTATGGCATAAAAGACCAAATAGACAAATGAATGGAAAATTACGTGAATTAAAGTCAAGCCAAATCTGACGTCAATGGGTATTTTGAATGAGTCTCTTCTTGGCAGTTTGCCTGTGTCAGGCTGTTCACTTATTAATTTGTTTTTTCTCAATTTACTATTTTTAAAAGCAACTTTTAATGAGCATAAGGACAGATGTGTATCCTGGAGAATAAGTTATAAGTAGTATTGGAAACAGCAGACACGTATACCTCCGGGACATTTGTGACACAGAATATGTCATTTCTGACACTTAAAAGACTAGGCAGCGGGATGTCAGCCTCAGACATTTATCAGCTTCAACTGCTAATGGAGCTGATAAAGCTGATTTGTGGAAGTGACTGCAACTGAAATGTGTGCGGATGCATTTACATTAGGCCTTTTTTTAACCAATGACTTCAATTTAGGTCTCACAATTTTTTGCTTTGATGAACAATATTAAAATCTGTGAACAGTCAAGTTCAAAGCAAATTTGTTTGTATTCCTGTCTCACTGATATAGCATATTATTTTGGGAAACCAGAATCAAGTAATCTGCCGTAAGTAGAAATCATGCTGAGGAATATCTTTGATATATTTGTTCACTTCAGTTAATGCTGAGTAATGTACAACTGCAATCTAAAATAATTTGCCATCACTTTTAACCAGTAAATCAAGCAAATATACAAATTTATGAAGAACCACAGTATGCAATCCTAAAGGTTTGAATATTCTTTTCCCGTTGTTTTTAACAAGATTATTGTGTACATAACATTCCATCATAAATTAATTAGAATCTCATGTATCTGATTGGATAGGCAATAAATTTTAGGTTCCTTCTAATCTAAAGATCATCAGTCCCAATCTCCCCTTCAGTGAGGAATGCTTTCAACAACAGCACTGACATTTAGTCATTTAGTCAGGTTCCCACTGAAAGTAGCCACTCCACCTGAGAAAGTCTTAACAGTTAGAAAGTTTGTACAAGGAGTAAAATATCCTGCCATTGTCTAGTTCTGCCTTTTGGAGCTGGACTCTCTAATTCACTGAATGCTGTAACACTCCATTCTTCTATTTCTCCCACTTTTCTCCCATTTGTAAGGTCTCTTTCCTTTTTGACCCACACCTTAAACCGTGGTATTCCCTGGGGTTCTTTCTGGGGATACTTTAATAGTCTTGATGCCCAGATGGCACCCTCTATCAGTTGAATTGAGATTTCTGGAGGGGGTGCCCAGACACCCGATTTTTTTTACATCCTCCCAGGTAATTCTAATGTGCACTAAAGTTTGAGACCTGGCAGTGGTGGGCTATTAAACATTTACATCCCAGCTTTCTATAAATAGAGGACTCACGGGCATGGACAGTGGGGTGAGGAATGACTGTGGGGGAGGGGGAGAGCAATGGGGAATGGGGACAACAGTAACTGAACGACAATAATAAAAAATAAATAAACTAAATAAAACCCAGTTGTCTGCAAGGATGGGGGGGGGAGGACACAGTCTGATTTGTATCATTTGCTGAATTCATTGGTTTAATACTCCAACTATGAATTAAAGTTTTATTAATTAAAGCTTCACAACATAGATAGATAAATGATAGTGAGATGATGATGATGATAGACAGACAGATAGATAGATAGACAGATAGATAATAGGTAGATAGACAGACACAAGCTGAGCTACTCTGACAAAATGAACTAGAGTCCCCTCTACTTGGCTACTCTTCCAGGCCCCTTGTTGCGTATTCCAGAGGACTTCCAGGAAAGCCAGAGGCTACACAGAGGCATTTTCAGAACCACTGATCTATAGATAAAACCCATATTTCTCATCTCCCTATATTAATTCTCTTACTGGCTTGATCACAAGGACATTTTCATCTTTACTTCCTCCATATCCTCACATTTTACACTGTAAACACAGTCAATAGCCAATGTTTACATTACATATTCTCCGTCCTCTTCCAAAAAACATGACCTTCAAAGATCCCACCAGTCCCCTAGAGCACTCTCTTGTTTACTAGAAAATTATGTGAACTAGACATTTTCTTTCCTTCCAAGAAATATTCTTTCTGCTCCTTTTTCTGCCTTTAATTGAGGGGTGAGGTCAACATTGATCTACTGCCATTTAGAGTGAACATTATAGTTTTAAAAATGGAATGTTTTGTTACAAATATATCTAGGTTACTTTTGGAGGAAATACTTTTTGTAGTTATAAAAAGTATCTAGATACTTTTTATATCTAGATACTTTTTGGAGAGATATTTGGAGCATTATAAAGAGGAATGCAGAGAAAGAACAGTACCTGTGGGTTCTTAAAATTCATATTACTAAAATCAGAAGTTGACTTAGCAGATCTTGAGTGAGAAAGATGAAAATCAGACAAAAGTTGAGTACCTCAAGGCTTTAGGAATCCTTGGCCCTAAAGATCCAAAGTAGCTTGGATGACAGGGACTAGAAACAGTGCCCCCACACCTCAGTCCTGTTCTTACACTTTTCTCTATCATAACCCTTGTAAATCTGGACAGGTGTGTGCCCCACTGAGGACAAGGGAGAGTTATAGATCTCACACACAGTAGACAGAAAGGGGGGGACTGTGAATAAATTCATTAAGTTTGGGGACCAAGCATTCTGTTAATCTATGAGTCAGTCTTGAAACAAAAGGTATCGAGGAAGCGTTTTTTTCTCTTGTGAGAGCCCCAGTCTAAGTCAACACAGTTAGAGGAGCACAGATGTGAAAAGACACCACCAGGGTCCCGGCCGGGTCGGCCGTGTCTGCGCTGTGCGACCTTGGCTGTCCAGTCAAATGGACTAGTGGATATCAACACACTGTTAACCCTTACAGCACTCGGCCATGGTTTCCCAGTCCGTTGTTTTCACTGTCGTCCCCTAAACATGCTTTTTAGACGTTTTTTTCCTAATTGCCCCACCCATGAAATTTCACTTCCACAGATATACTATACATCTGTTTATGTAATGTGTTTATCTCTGTTTTATGCACGGAAAGAGTAAGATTTTTTTGCAACCCCTGAGAAACAATTCTCACCCCCTGGGAATGATCTAGCCCTGTTAAGAATGTGTATGCTTGACAGTTGAAGGCTAATTTTATTACCACGAAGGCTGATTTTATTACCCAGGCAAGAAAGGAGATTTTCAAAGCTAAGTATATGTAAAATGCTATAAAATTAAATGTTAAAATATAATATTAGAACTAAAAGCTTCTCAAAAGCAATGAGTAAGTTTCAAATGGAGAAGACTAAATTTCTGGAAGACTAAATGAGGCCACAATTTGTAGCCAAAGTCTAAAAGGTATATATTTAGACTTTTGGTTTGAATAAACATGAGAATTATACCAATCTCTCACTGAGGATGGACATAGTTGTGGGCAAACATAACAAGCAAAGTGTGAAAAAATAGAGGCAAGTGCTAATAGGCTGTCCTTTATAAATGCAGACTTCTTTTGCAGGCATTATTTGCATGGTAGGCACAGTAACTTGTGTATGGCACCTCAGATAAAATTCAAAAGGTCTTACAACCTTTGCATTACAGTAAACTAAGAGTCAACAAAATAAATAAATTACCAAAAACTGCATGATATCTTATAGCTTTGTAAAGTAATTATGCTTCATAATGGGAAAAAATGGATACAGTTTTGTTTATGTAGTCTCTCTTACTCAAAATGTCTCCCAACATTTTATAGCAAATTCGAGATTGACAGTAGAGTGATAACATTAGTGAACTTGACAGTTGTTTTCCACAGCTTTTTTAATTCAATTGATTGGGATGACATTAGTTAATAAAATTATATAGGTTTCAGGTCTGCAATCAATAATACATCAACTGTATATTGTATTTTGTTCACCACCCCAAGTCAGGTCTCTTTCCAACACCATACACCTCCCCCATACTCTCTTCTACCTCCCCTGACTCCCTTCCCCTCTGATAAGAACCATACTGTTGTCTGTGCCTATGAGGGTTTGGTTTTTGTTTTGTTTTGTTTTGTTTTGTTTTTGCTTAATCCCTTTACCTTTTTCATTCAGCCCTATGCTCCCAAGAGGTAGCATAGGAGAGGTAGGTAGCACCCAAACCTACCTCTCCTGTGACTCTAAATCAAAAGAATATAAGCACCCTATGCTCGTTGCAGTGCTATTTACAATCGCCAAGATTTGGAAGCAACCCAAGTGTCCATTAGTAGATGAGTGGATAAAAGAGCTGTGGTACATTTATATAACAGAATACTACTTGGCTGTAAAAAGAAGGAAATCTTACCTTTTGCAACAGAGTGGATGGGCCTGGAGAACATTATGCTAACTGAAATAAGCCAGTCAGAGAAAGACAAATACCATATGATCTCCCATATATGTGGAATCTAATGAACAAAATAAACTAACAAATTCATAGAGAACAGACTGACATACATAGCTTTTAAAATATGAAAGCAGACATTCAAGTAAGCTTCAGAAATTTAGCATAGAACAGGTTGTTTTTAAATTTTCTCACTAAAATCAGGGGGAAAATAGGTCTTTTTCTTTGAAACTGTAGTAGGTAATCTGGATGCTGACTCACATGAAACAGGCAGTAACTGGTATCAAACAAATTGGTTAGGGGTAGGCCAGGCAACCTCAGAATCATTTCCGAGAAGACTAGAGATGAGTCAAGAAAGGCTGAGGAGAGAGTCAAGAACATTTGACTGATATCAGTGTAAAGGTCAGAAAAGGCAGGTGGATTCTAGTTTACTGGGTTAGAGAATTACGTGCAATACAGTAACATGAAAATGTCTGCCCAAAGTATTTTAGTCATTATGTCAAAGTTTACTGTTGGAATTCTCTTATTTGATTGGCTACATCCTCTCTAAGAGTATCTTTTATTTAAAAGGCCTTTCTACATGAAAAGAAATGGAATACTGATACATGCTACTATTGCGGAAAAATAATTCACACGCGGAGACATGACGGAGCATGAACTTTTATTACGTGCACGGGCTCAGAGGAGAAAGACTCCAAATTCTGAGGCCCAAACAAAGACCTTCCGGGGTTTAAATAGCCTGGGACTCCCTGCCTATGTGACAAGACTCCCGCCCTGCCCATGTGACAAGACTCCCAGCCTAGTGGCAAGCAAGGTTACAGAAGCTTGATGCAGAAGTTAGGTCTAGCTATCTTATTTGGTATAAACAAAGCTCAGGGGCTTGGGATGAAGGTTACAGAGTACAAAAACATGGAAGCTTACGAAGTTCAGAGACAAAACACTGAAGTTGCACATCATTTGCCCCCCCTCTGCAGGCGGGAGGTGTTTCTGCGGTTCAGCAGCACAGAGGTTGCCTGTCACACTACAACCTTGAAATCATTATGCTAAGTGAAAGAAGTCAGACACAAAAGGCCACATACCGTATGATTCCATTTTATGAGATATCCAGACTAAACAATTCCATATAAATAAAAGGTAGATTCGTGATTAAGGGCAGGAGACAATGGAGAATGAAGAGTGACTGCTTCATGGGTACGGTGTTTTCTTTTGGGGTGATAAAAATTTTCTAGTATCAAATTATGGTGATGGCTGCACAACATTATGAATGTACTAAATACCACTGTACACTTTAAAATGGTTAAAATGATAAAATTTTATGTCACCACATTTGCAAAAGAGTCACTTCCAATTTGCCTGGTTTGACACATATGAAATCATGCTTCTTTCCAGTAGTAGGCCTAAATTTTCTTTCCAGTGGGGGATCTAGATTTTGCGAGGCTCTGGAGCTTTTGTAATTTGAGGAGGCTTCTAAAAAAACTTAATTCAGAATCACAAATACAAAACACCTGTAGCTTCTGTGGGAGGGGCTTCTGCAACTGTGGGGCCCTGAGGCTTAAACTTCCATAGCCATATGCAGATTATTTCTCAGTGCCTTTCACGAGAATTGCAAGAGGGAGAGTCATGTTTTCTGGCCCGACTGTGGTTTCCTAATTTAGTCCATACTTGCCCACACTCCAGGGGGTGATTTAGAAGGTCACTCTCTTCTGTACCATTGAATCAATTTTGAAAGACTTCTTTTTTTCTAAGATGAAAAGTTCAAGGTCTGACACTCTTTTCCTAGCCTGAGTGTGCATGCTTCGAGCAATGTGGTGTCGTGGGGATTTTGTCAGGCAAAATCTGTGGGTGACCGTAACCCGATGCGTAAAAGAATCTCACACTGAGACACGCGGGGAGAAAAGAGTCCGGAGCCACGGAACCATTTCCTTTATCTCAGGAAAAGGGCCTCGTGCGTAGCTTAGCTGGGCTTTTTATTAGAAGCTTTAGGACATATTTACATTGGATTGATTATTCATGGGCTTACGCAGAACAGGGGTTTTTAGTTGAGTCATGAGGATATATGGGAAGGGAATAGATAAGGGGTAGGTTTACTCAGTAACAGAGCTTTAGGATGTAAATTCAGGTCCGGTGGCAGACAGGACCAGGGTATACATTAAACAGGAGACAAGTAAATTGAGGGTAAGCTAACTAGGGCTGTTAACTTTTAGGACCATAGAACATTGAGGCAGGGATTCATTAACTTAAGCTTCCTGACCTTAGGAAGGAAGAGAGACTCAGCAAGTTACAGAATTTGTTAAGATACATTTTTGCCAAATTCCCATTAGAGAATTCCTTTTCCACTGACATGATCCACACGGGAATAATTTTTTCCTCACGCGGAGCTGAGCTCAAAACACGTAAATTCTGGAACTGCGTGTTTTCACGTGTGTGGAAAGAATTCCCACAATGTGGAACCACATGTTAAAACTGCTAGCGTTAGAAATTAGTTGGCATGGATCCTATTGCCGGATAGTCAGTTGCTAAGTCAGTAACCAGAGTCAGCAAAGTGTGAAGGTAGAAAAAATGTTGGGTAAGGCCAAATGAGAATCTATTAGGATCATTGTGATGAATATGGGAAATAAATATATCAAGTTGAGTAACTGGAAACAATACAGATCAAGAAATCATTCAGAGGAAATGGAAAAGGTTAGGAAGAGGAGACACATTGTTTATACCCCCAAGACCGTGAAGTGGGGACAACTGAGACAAGCCAAGGTCTAATCTGTACGGGCCCACTGCCGGCTGTCGTAATCCTAAATTTATATTAATTCTCTTTCATATATTAAAGACATTCATTAAAAAAGCCACAGAAAAATAAACAGTTAATAAGAGTGGAGCAATATTGGTCTAGTTATCTTCACTTTGGAGTAAACTTGGGGTGGGGGTGTTATATAGATTTAAAAAGAGATGAGATTTGGTGTTATAAATAAAAATGTTAGTAAAATCCTGTCTTCCCAGAATATCTTAGGTCCTGCAGTCTTTTATGAATCTTTGTCACATGGTCAGCGAGTAAGATCAAATTAGACGCATCGTCCACGTACACCCCCTAACTATCCCAGCTGGTGGCTACTGCTGCACAGAAGACACGTCCTTCCTGCACTCCATCAATATTGACTGCGAGTGGCCAGGGCCCAGGGTCCTGCTCTAGGTGCTGGGCAAACCAGCCAAACATCCTTCCTTACTGGAGCTTACATTCTAGTGGGAAAGAGACAATAAACATACGAAATGTATAGATAATTGAGAATGTAGAAGGGTATTAAAAAAAGAAACAGCAGGGTAAAGGGGATGAGAGATGCCTTCAAAGGCCAGGGTGGTAGGGCAGAGTTTTCCATTTTATAGTTAACTTTTTTTTAATCTTCGCCTGAGGATATATCTATTGATTTTAGAGAAAGATAAAGACAGGGGGAGAGAGAGAAATATCAATCGATTGCTCCTGTACACATCACTTCCCGGCTGGGGATAGAACCTGCAACCTCTTGGTGTACACCCAGCCAGGGTGAGATTTCAGTTTTAAATAGGGTCAGGGTAGGCCTGAGAAGATGGCACTTGAACAAGACTTAAAGGAGTTGAGGGAGGGGAGCCATCTAGATGTCAGGGAGACTCACAACCCATGTGGTGTGTGTGAGGAACACGGGAGGACAGTGGGCTGAAGTGCCTAGCACAGTGGTTGTTCTCCAGCACCTCAAGCCAGTAAGGCTTCCATTTTCTGCTGAAGGATCTGTGTGTAAGTTGGAGTAGCTATTACATTTTTAGATCGCTTTCAACTCCTTCCTTGCTTTTAAAGTCCCACCAGGCTCCCCCACACCTCCTCTACACCCTTGTACAGGTCCTGTCAGCCAAGAAGGGTGGATCACTTGGGACCTCTCCGGTCTCTGCTGTACATATGCACATGCTCAGCACTTAGGATCTGTTGGAGATCTGAACATACGAGAAAGCTGTGTGTTGTACAGAGAGTGGAGTTTCCTTGTTCACTATTAAAAGAAATTATGAGTAATTTGATTTTCATGGGCCATCTCCCATTATACTTATTTTCTAGTAGATAACAAAGCTCATTACAAAGCCAGGGCATTTCATAGCATTGGTTAATGTTATTCTGTGCTAAGAAAAATTAAATAAAAAGAAAAAAGAAACACAGATGACCCCTGCAGGCTACTCAGTGTCATTAAAAAACGTTATGACTTTTTAAAATAGCCATACTAGAAGGAAGTAACAGATAGAAAAAAAATCTAAAAAAGTTAGATTTCACAGGAAGGTGCAAAGCAAACTACATAGCTGCATCTGATTATTTTTCTGATTATTACACTAAGAAAAAGGAAAGACTGATATCAACTGAAAATAAATGATGCTCTGTTTTTGAAAAACATTCTCATGACACTATGCCCTAAAATTTAGGTTTCAGACAAAAAACAGAAAGATTACCCCTCCAGCCTCATGTCATTAAACATTCTCCCTTTATCCCTAAGAAAACCATTTATTTATTCAACAGGCGTTTACTGAGCACCCGATATGGGCCAGACACTCTGCTACATACTGGATATTCAGAGTGTATGAATCATTCTCTGTGCCCTAAAAGGCTGTACAGTTGAGCAGGGAGAGGAATGGGTAAAGCTAAAATGTGAGTGTACTGTTCAATCCACCTAGAGGGCTCAGGGAATTCTTCCCAGAAGAGATGACATGAGTGAATCCTGAAGTACAAACAGAATTAGCCTAGCACTTAAAGAGACATGGTGTTCTGGGTATAGACAAAAGCATGGAGTATTTGGGGGAACTTCAAGTAGTTTACTAGCTGAAGCATATGATTTTGAAAGAGTGGAGAGAGAGAAAGAGCAAGAGAAGGCAAGATCATATCATGAAGTTCTTGTGTCCCAAGCTGAGGGTTTGGCATCATTCCCGATGTGCCTGGGAACCCCCGCTGGATGTTAGAGACCTTTGGGGCCCCAACCCCCCACTCCACCCAGTGCTGTGGAGATCCAGTCATGGATATCTTCTCCACTAACTCAACACTTTGTGAAGATGCTTAGACGTAAAACCAGCCACTGGTTTTGCTGATCCTTAGAAAACAGGAGAAAGGGAAATACATTAGTAGGCAGTCTGACTCTGGTAAGACTCTTAAATGATCTTCATGTTTAGAGGTTAAAGATGCGTGTTTCAAATTTAATTACCAATTAATCATTCCAGAATAATTCCCTAAAGTGTCAGTGTCAGTCAATAAATGTAATAATCTGTGCTTTCTTTTTTTCATTTGAGCTGTTTTCAGCTTAACCTTTAGACAGGTTATAGCTGCTTTTACTTGACATTTATTAACCTTTTATAAAGCTATTATAACTAGTACAGAGCAGTCTTGTAGTGACTTCATGTTTATTTGCTTCATTTGAACAAGAATTGCATTTATTCTTCAAAAACATGCATTAAAAACTCATTACTTTTCATTCTAACTAGTTTATTGAATTACTAGCAAAGTGATTTCATCAATGCATAGTTAGAATGCCATATATTTAATCTTATATTTTTTCTGTGGGATTTTTAACACTTGAAAAGGTAGTTATGTCCATTCACAATAACATTATTCATACCTCAAAATGACATTTGAGGTCATCTAAAATTAAATTATTGTATTATAATCTTTACTTGATGAAAGTTGTATATGGTATAAATTTCTGTGTTGATTCATTTTTCATGTATTCACATGTCAAAAAACACTATCAAGAATGTAGGAAAAGATTGTTTAAAATTGCATTTTTAAAAGAATATTATCTCTGATAAAATTTTTCAAAATAATACTCATATCATTTTTCAGAACTGTTACGATTTAAGTAGGGAAAGGCTAAGCTTCTAAAACATAAATCATTATTAGGGACAAGATGTGTTACCCAGGAATGCTAGCATGGCTCTATATGATATGATTTTAAATATTTTCAATTCCATTTCAGAAAAGTCTCTTCAATTCAAATATCTCTTCCTTGGTTTTGCTGCCACTGTCATAGTTCAACCCTTATATGAGGGCAAATCTCACTTGTCCTTAATTCTGGATCTTCCCCAGAAACAAAGGTGATGGTGTCACTCCACTTTGAAACCTCTGCTGGCTTCTCATTGGTCACTGGGAAATGAACGGTCACTGGCACAAAGCCTTTCTTGCTATAACCAACCTATTGTACAGACCCTATTCCTAATCTTTTAAGGTCAAAGCCCATGTCCTAATCTGTCTTTTTACCTGTACCACATGACCCAGTGCAGGAACCCATTAGGACCTTGCATTAGTTTCAAAGAGCTCCTGTAACAAATTACCACAAACTTGGTGATTTAAAACAACAAAAACTTATTTTTTCATAGGTCTGGAAGGTAGAAGTCCAAAATCATTATCCCTGGGCTGAAATCAAGGATAGCTCACAGAAATGTGCCTTTCAAAACTATAAGAAGGGCCCTGGCTGGTGTAGCTCAGTGGATTGAGCGCGGGCTGGGAATCAGAGGGTCCCGGTTCGATTCCCCATCAGGACACATGCCTGGGTTGCGGGCCGGGTCCCCAGTGAGGGCCATGTGGGAGGCAACCATACATTGCTGTTTCTCTCCCTCTCTGTCTCCCTCCCTTCCCCTCTCTCTAAAATAAATAAATAAAATCTTAAAAAAAAAAAAAAACTATAAGAAGGAACCTGTCCCTTGCCTCTCCAGTCTCTGGTGACTACAATATTCCTGGGCTTGTGGTCGCATCACTCCAATCTCTGCCTACACAGGCACATTGACTTTTCTGCTGAGTAATCACTGTCTTGTAAAGATGCTTGTAATGATGTTTGGGGCCCACCCTGATAATCCAAGATATAATCTCACCATCTCAAGTTTCCTTTTTTAATTAGATTTTGTTGATTATGCTATTACACTTGTCCTGATTTTTCCCCACTTCACCCAGCAACCCCCATTCCCTCAGGAAATCCCCCCGCCCATTGTGTATGTCCATGGGTCTCGTGTAAGTTTTTGGCTACTCCATTTCCTATACTGTACATTACATCCCCATGGCTATTCTGTAACTACTTATTTGTATTTCTTAATCCCCTCACCCCTTTGCCCATTCTCCCCCACACCTTCCCGTCTGACAACCGTGCTGGACATTATTTTCTATACATACATGTATAGATATGTAGATATGTATTTTGATATATATGTATTTTTTGCAATTTTATTATTCATAGTTTTAATCTTCTTTTTCAAAATAAGTCCCTTTAACATTTCATATAATAATGGTTTGGTGATGATGAACTCCTTTAGATTTTTCTTGTCTGAGAAGCTCTTTATCTGCCCTTCATTATAAATATCTTTGCTGAGTAGAGCGATCTTGGCTCTACCAAAGTAGGTCCCTGCTTTTCATCACTTTGAATATTTCTTGCCAATCCCTTCTAGCCAGCAAAGTTTCTTTTGAGAAATCAGTGGACAGTGTTATGGGAACTCTGCTGTAGATAACTAACTTCATTTCTCTTGCTGCTTTTAAGATTCTCTCTTTATCTTTAGCCTTTGGCATTTTAATTATGATGTGTACATTTCCAATCTCTTGCTCTTTCTCTTCTTCTTCTGGCATCCCTATAATGCGAATGTTGGACCTCTTAAAGTTGTCCCAGAGGGGGCTTACAACTATCCTGGGGGTTTTTTATTCTTTTTTCTTCTTACTGTTCTGATTGGTTGTTTTTTGCTTCCTTATGTTCCAAATTGTTGATTTGATTCTTGGCTTCATGCAGTCTACAGTTGTTTCCCTGTAAATTGTTCTTAATTTCAATTAGTGTATTCTTCACTTCTGACAGCATCTTTTTTATGCTGTTGAGGTGCTCATTAGGTTCCTTGAGCATCGTTATAACCAGTGTTTTGAACGCTGCATCTGATAGATTGTTTATCTGCATTTCATTTAGCTCTTTCTCTGGAGTTTGATCTATTCTTTCATTTGGGCCATATTTCTTTGTCTCCTTGTTTTGGCAGCCTCCCTGTGTTTGCATCTATGTATTCAGGTAGAGCTGCTCTGACTCTGTGTGTTGGTAGTGTGGCCTAATGTAGTAGGCATCCCGTAGGGTCCAGTGGCACAGGCTCCCCTATCACACAAGCTGGGTATTCAAGGTGTACCCTTCATGTGGGCTGAGTACAACCTCCTCTTGTAGTTGAGCCTTGGTTGCTGTTGGCAGATCAATGGGAGGGATTTCAAGATCCTTAATTACAGTTTCAAGGACACTTTTTCTACATAAGGTAATATTTATAGATTCCATAAATTAGGAGCTGATATCTCTGTGGGCTGTTATTTAGCCTACTAGAGGACTCAATAAATGTTTTGAACTTAATTAACTAACAGCTTGACCCTTAAACTGGTTCATTCATTCAATAAACTTGTCATAAGAGGTGACTGGAAGGATATGCACCACACTGTTAACAGAAGTCATCTGTGGTGAATAGAATACAAGTTAGGGGAAAAAGAGAAGACTCAATATCAATACTGAGTACTCTATACACTTTCATATATTGTAATAGTTTTTAACATATTTTTGCATTATGAAAATAACTAAGCAATAGCAGCTTTATTCATAATTGCCCAACAAAGATGCACTTCCATAGTAAATGGTAAATAAACTATAGTACATATAGATAATGGAATATTATTCAACACTAAAAAGAAATTATATGAAGCCATAAAATTCTTCAATGAACTTTAAAGTCCTCAAAAATAAACTAAGCAGATACATACATTTAATGCATAAGAACCATGTATACAAAATTATATGGATGCAGTATTTGACACTGAGATGCCAGACCTATGAACAAATTATTCAATGTACTGTGATACATATAATAAGAGAAGAACTGCTTAGAAAGAGGGTCATAAAACCTTGGTGCTCACAAAAAAGACCTAAAGTGAACATATAGATTTGGGATTCATAATCAAGCAAGAAATGCTTAGAGTAATGAAAAGTATGAAAACAATTTAAGGAATTATGGAGGGCAGCTGTTTTGGTTCAGTGTACCTGGCCTTCCAAGTAACTAACAATATAGTTGGACCAACAGGGACATATCCCAGTATTATGATAGATCCTAATATAAAAATATGCACAAAGTGCTTTTAGGTAATGAAAGAAGCACTTAGCCCAAGTGCATGGCAGATGTAGAGCAGAATACCATGCACAGAGCATCAACACCAGGAAGCATAACGTGGTCCACCGAGTATCCATCCCAAGGGAGGATGCCAAACACTTCAACCTACTGCATTTCAGTGTCGAAGCTGCCAAGGAAAACACAGTCAAGTACTGGATGGAACAACACTTTACTTACTTTTTCTTTACTCTTCTGTGTGGCAGGGACAGAGCAAGATCAGCTCCAATAGTGTGCATTCATTTCTTAAGGCCAGCAAGTCCCTCTCCCCCAACCCAGTAGCTCACATAGACCTTTCTGTGCTGCACTAGAAGAACCCCAACTCCTCCCCACAGAGTATGAAACACTGAAACTTGCAGTGTGACTAAGGGCCCTTGACATACATGCTTAGACAGAACAGAAGGCACTCACTGAGCATGAAAGAAGGTGAGACATTCCCATACACGGCGATACACCAAGCACAGACAGTGTGGGGCTTTTTATCTCTTGGGAAGGAAGTGTTCCAGGCCCAAGGTCTGTTCTTATGCAGCCAAGTAGGAACAGAAAGACTGAAGGCAAGAGGTCAACTCCCCCAATGAAAGACTGATCAAGTTTGTGGAAACCTTTCTGGGGAAAAAAATGGCAACTGATATCATTCCTGAAGTTTAAATAAGAATTATGCCTGTGAAGAAGAGGAAGATTTTGGGGAAGGGTATGCTGAGCAAAGGGAAAAACTCAGCAAAAAAAAGGCACAGAAGTGTGGATGGGTATAAAAACTGCACATGGTTCAATATGTCATTGAAGAAAGATTTAGGGTAAGTATTTGATTTAGGGTAACAGAGTGCGGTGCTGGGAGCCGAATCCACCCCTCTGTTTGACACAGTCGCAGAAGGGGGGCCGCAGGTCTGCACAGTGGACTCGGCAGGAGAAGGCACCGTGCTGTCCTCTGTTTAATCATCCTATTGCTTCCTTTGCTTGGGGTCGGTATGAGTGTATGTGGGAATAGGACGGATGGCAATTCCACTAAAAGATAGAGTTTCTGGAAAATTACAGAGAAAATGCTAGTCTAGTAGAAAGTACCCTCACTCCCAATTGCCCCCTAATTAGTATAAGAGTCATCAGAAATAGGAATAGAAAAGTTTCCTTGACCTAACACCCACACCCTCTTCTGCTTTCACCACGTTAGGCAGAATTCAAGTCTCAGGGACTAGAAATAGATCTGAAAGGTTAGCTTAGTCAGCTCTCTATTGTTTTCCCTTCACTACTACCCCTAGACTTACAAACCCCCCATGACCCTACACAGGCATTTATCATAAAGAATCTAGATAGGTTAATATTAGAGGATACTGGGTAGATTATTAGAAAAGAGTTTTCTCCACAGTAGACTAAAGATAATAAAAATTATTAAACAGAAGAATATCCTGAGCAGTGAGAGACAGCCGTTAACCACATAACCACAAAAGTCTAGCAGCCTCATGACAGTCCTCATACCAGACCTGTGGTCAGACGCTTTGCTGATCCAACAGCAGGAGTAGAGCTAGAGCTTGCAGAACAAAGCTTAATTGCAACACCCATTTGCTATATATTATGTATATGTCATGCTTTTGCAGAACTCGTGCAAAATAAATGTACTATGTAGAAACCAGGCTACATGTAACCCCCCCGCACCTCCTGAGCTTGCAAAAAATTATATAAATAAAGGACTCTGAAGCCAGAAAGCAGAAGCGTCTGGACGACGAGCTGGAAGCTACACCATCGTGTGTCGTTACTCATTCGCTGACTCCGTTCCCCCCTCCCCCATCGCTCACCTGTAGGACCCCTGGACCTTGGCTGGGGCCGGACCCGGCAGTGTGGGGTTGAAAAGTGTGTAAGGGCACATAGAGACTGGACTTTACCTTTTCAGTGATGAGTTGATTGGTAGAGGCACCTTACTGAAAGATGCCAGGTAGATCAAGAACAGAATAGGTTTAAGATCAAAATAGATAAAACCCAACAGTAGCCTTAAGGTAACCCAGAAAGTGTGCAGATTTATAGGATGACTGGGACAGATTGACTAGCAGTGGCCTGGAGGTGTTGCTTTTACTCAGAGGGGATTTCGGTTTTGGCTCCAGTTCTGCTTCAAAAGTGCTGTGATAACTTTATAGTTCTCAATTCCTTCATCTCTAAAATAAAAAAGCTGTTCAATGATTTTGTATGTCTCCTAAAATCTTAACTGCTTATTCAATGATTATGCCTTTGTTTTCTCTCATATTATGCAATAATGAATACTATCATATGATTCATATGATGGCAGCTTGATAAAATTTTAGTTGATTTGATTAACAAGTAAAGAAAAATGAAATTATTAAAATAATTATCAAAATTTTAAATAAGATAGGTTTATAAATATTTATGCTCAATACCTCTGTTCTTTTATAAAAGCCAACAAGAATACCTTTTATTTCCATTTTAGTTAAGATCCTTTAAGTTTGAGTCTCTTAGGAGTCTGGATATATTCTTATTATACTCCATGCTTAACATAAATAAAACTATATTAACATTTCCTTAGAACAAGGTAGTGTATTTACATATTTGAAGCTTAGATTAATATATAATTTTGTCCTTACGCCTGCAGATGCTGTCTCACTGGTGGGCCCTTATTCCATCAATTTCTTTCTAGGTCAACAGTTTGCATTTTAATGTAATAAATGAGCCAGACGATGTCCTGACCTACCTGCCCTCCCAGTGTCTTGTTTGAAGGAGAATAGAACCAATTAAGTGCTTGATTATGTCCATTAGCAAAAAAGTAAGAAAACAACCTTTTATGCCAAATATTAAAGTTTCTTCGCACGCTTAGATTTAATTTTCTCAGGTACAATTTTTTTTCATGGTAATATTCAACATTCTAAAACTCTTGCTGTTGCACTTTTTATAACTTTGGAAAATGTCAACACTCAGTTTTAAAGCATTTGATTTAACACTTTTGGGGGCACTTTCAATTTTTCATAATTTATAGTCATCTCCCAAAAATGTGTGATAGGCACAGTTAAGGTAGCAGTCAGAATAAAAGGTCAGTATGTGGATTGTAGTGTTGTAAAGCATGTATAAAAAAATGGACTAAAAAAAATCAAAGCAGAAACTAACTTCTTTAACACCTCATCATCTTATCACCTTATTACCAAATTCCTAGAGAGTTTATCATTTTGAAAATATGCTCTGTTACAACTTATATAACATTATGTATTTCTGGAATCACCCAAATATTTCTGGAGTCACTCAAATATTTCACACAGTGATCTAAAATAATAACATCAAATTGTTTTCTGTGTGCAACCATTTATATGCAATTTTTTCTTTTTTTGCTTAGTCTGTACAGACTATTGCATTTCTAATGGTGAAAATGGAGACTAGGTCCTGTTTTATAGACAGCTATCTTAAAAATACAAATTTAAAATATGTCGTTTTAATCCTATGAAATGTACTCAAAAGAAATCTCAATGTTCCTTGAAATCAAATAAGTTTAAGATGATCCATGTATGACCCATGTCAGTAGATAAAGAGATGTCTTGCTTTACTGAATAAAAAAAAAATGTACAGGTTATTTAGGCAGTATTAAATCAAGGCATGACAAGAAGCACTGAGCATTAAGTTTTTATCCTAGATACCAGGAATCTCAGATGCCGACTTTTAAGTTCCTTTGCATGTCTTGAAGCCATGCCATATGAGAGATGTTTCATCTGAAGACAGCTCAGTTTGAACAGTCATTCACTTATTGTTTAATAAATATTTGATATTAATGATATACCATTCATGTTGGCATAAGAATAACCCCCAAAAAGGTCTACTATAACTAATGTTTACATCTGAAAAAAATGGGCAATTTCCATTCAATATGAAGATTATCTTATTACTCCCAAGGTCAGACTATTGCAATGGAAATATTGTGGAAGGGAGAAAACCAGGTCAGCAGAGATGTGTATTATAATCATCTAAGAACTTTTTAAGAATATATACTCCCAATTTCCATGCCCACAAAAGGTTCCAGAGGCTCCTCTTGGAACAATGGACTCCATGGATCTGTATTTTTGGCAACCTCCCATAGCTATTATGATGCAAAACTAATTTTAAAATCTACTAATCTAGACTTCCTAAGATGGCGGCATAGGTGAATGCGCCGTTCTGCCTCGCACAACCAAACAAGGAAAGGATCGGAGATTTACACAACCAAAAACAGCCAGATCTGACAGAAAATCGAATTGAGAGGAGGTCCGACAACCAAGGAATTGGGGAAGATACATTCGTCCAGTCTGGTGAGCCGGGAGGAGCAGGGCAG
Organism: Micronycteris hirsuta; assembly: GCA_004026765.1. Taxonomy (NCBI): domain Eukaryota; kingdom Metazoa; phylum Chordata; class Mammalia; order Chiroptera; family Phyllostomidae; genus Micronycteris; species Micronycteris hirsuta. The sequence continues at coordinate 22,766 of PVJI01018769.1, forward strand.
AGAGAGAGCACTTGGCGACTCTGCGGTGAGCTGGTGTGCCACAGCCCGCTGCAGCAGAGTGGCGCCCAGAACAGGGACCTGAAGAGTCCTGCTTCGTGGGAATATCGGGAGCCTGAGAGGACCGCTGCGACGGGGACCCGGTAAGTGAAAACGAAAGTAGCAGGGAGCGGTGCCGGGAGAGTTAAAAAATAAATAAATAAATAAATAGATAAATAGATAAATAATAATAATAAATAAATAATAATAATAATAATAATGGGAAATTCCCTGTCAACAGAACGGGAACTATTTGAGCAAGTTTTATGTACTCTCTTACGGGGACGTGGAGTCACGACCTCCAAAGGTCCCTGGATTTGGAGATTTCTCCCTAGGGTCCGCATGCGTAATAAAGGGTCTGTGACTCATACCTCTCATCAGGAGTTTGGTCGCTTCTTTTCCCGCAACACTGGTGAGCAGACAGCAGGACCGTGGTTGGAGGGGCGGATCCCGCGTGGCTGCAGCACACCCAGACAGGGGGTGCCTGACCTAAGCGCGGCCAGCGCCCGGCTCATCCGGACCCAGCAGGGCCAAGACTGGTGGACCGGGCAGGTCTGCATTGCCGGGCAGACGGACCAGGAGAGAAAGCAGAGTGCAACCCATTGGCGCAGATTGAGAGCACCTGTGGGGGTGGAGTCGGTGGAGGGAGGAACTCCCGACCTCACAGGAGAGTTCACTGGGGAGACCCGCGGGGGATTGGAGCTGTGCAGCCCATCCACTGACCCCAGAGCGACCCCCGGAGCCAGCGCAGAGGGGCTCGAATTGCTTGCAGGAGGCGGAGTGGGTGTGGAGAGCGGAGCAGGCACCATTGTGCACTCAGGTCCCACCCCCACAGGCTACATCACAACACAGCGACCGTGAGTTTCCCTGCCCAGGTGAACCCCAAGGCTCCTCTCTCCTTACAATAACGGGCTCACCGAGGGAAAAAAAAAATGGCCCAAAGAAAGGAACAGATCAAAGCTCCAGAGCTAACCGACCAAGAGATAGACAACCTATCAGATGCACAGTTTAAAACCCTAGTAATAAGGATGCTCACAGAATTCGACGAAAAATTATCGAAATTGCTTGAACAAGTGAGGAGAGATCTGCAGGGAACCAATAGGGATAAGAAGGAAACTGGGACTCAAATCAACAGAGTGGACAAGCAGAAAGAAAAGAACATCCAACCAGAAAAGAATGAAGAAACAAGAATTCAAAAAACGGAGAAGGGGCTCAGAAACCTCCAGGATATCTGTAAACGGCCCAACATACGGATCATAGGGCTGCCAGAAGGAGAAGAAGAAATTCAAGGAATTGAAAACTTATTTGAACACATAATGATGGAGAATTTCCCGAAGCTGGTGAAGGAAATAGACTTTCGGGAAGTCCAGGAAGCTCAGAGAGTCCCAAAGAAGTTGGACCCAAAGAGGAACACACCAAGACACATCATAATTACATTACCCAAGATTAAAAATAAGGAGAGAATTTTAGAAGCAGCAAGAGAAAAGGAGACAGTTACCTACGAAGGAATCCCCATAAGACTGTCAGCTGATTTCTCAAAAGAGACCTTACAGGCAAGGAGGGGCTGGAGAGAAGTATCCCAAGTCGTGAAAGGCAAGGACCTACATCCAAGAATACTCTATCCAGCCAAGTTTTCATTTAGAATGGAAGGGCAGATAAAGTGCTTCTCAGATAAGGTCAAGTTCAAGAAGTTCATCACCACCCAGCCTTTATTGTATGAAATGTTGAAGGGAGTTATATAAGGTATGGAGGAATATCAACAGGGGAGTGGTAGGGGGAGAGGGTGGGAATGGGGCACAGAACAGGTAGCATAAATGGGAGGTAGACAACAGACAGGGGGAGGTTAAGAATAGTATAGGAAGTGCAGAAGCAGAAGGACTTATGTGTATGACCTATGGACAAAACTAAAGGGTGGGAAAAGGGGGGGTAAGGGGGTAGGGGGCAAGAAGGGGGCGAAAATGGGACAACTGTAACAGCATAATCAATAAAATATAGTTAAAAAAATAAAAATAAATAAAAATTAAAAAATAAAATCTACTAATCTAAATTAAAATCTTGAAATATTCATGTATAAGACATGACTAAGATAGAGTAAGGCGACACTCGTGCCTAGCACATGTCAAGACTTTATAAATATTTATTGAATGTCTGAATGGATAAGTGGCATCAATGTGTCAAAGATGAGAGAAATTACTTCTGGCCACGGGTATCATTAAGAAGGTAACACTGAAGTGTATCTTAAAGTATGAGAAGAATGTTTAGTTCTGTACTTAAAAAAAATAAGCACTGAGAATAGATTTTCCTGGAGCAGCTACCGGGCAGTGGGCAGCTTTGTTTGGACTGGAGAATATCCAGCCTCTTATCCATACCGCAAAGGAGCAGCCTGCTTGGCCAGCGCTTGAAGCCTGCCCTAACGCTAGTGAATTACTACGCCTAGTTCTCGCAGTGCCTCATGGAGTAGGTGCATCACCACGACACCACAATAAAAGGTTTAATTGTTGTTTATAAAACTTATAACTTGTGATTAAGATATTGGAGAATGTTAGATTTCCATTTAAACACTACTCTTATATTTATGTTAATTTAGCCATGTAATTTAGCATGAGACTCAAATGGGAAAGAGGCAAATACAAATTTAATAAAAATGGAAGTGCTCCAGATAGTCAATAAAGCATTTCTTCACAAGGCCAACACTAAAGATCTCAAATACATCATTTTCATAACAGTTAATACAGTAAATTAATATTCAATCTCCATAAGCAAAAGTTATATTTTCAAAAATAAAATAATATCCTCGTGAAAGAAAGACTCCTCCTTTCCAGGATTTTCTGTAGCATAAATTATCTTCAGTATGTTTAATAAATTAATTTGATGACTTAAGTGTAAAAATATCCCAAATATTCTTTATTGACCCTCCTACAATTTCAAAAATCAGGATTTGATGGACTATCTGAAAAATAAATTGACATGAAAGAAGTCTTTAGATTCTTTTTTTTAATAATTACTTTATTGTTGCAAATAACTGTAATTGAACAATAAAGTAATTATTTAAAATAAAAAAATAAAAATAATAAAAATAATTACTTTATTGTTGTTCAATTACAGTTGTCTGCATCCTCTCCCCTCCCCCACCCCCCCACCCCACCTCCCTTCCCTGCCTCCCTCCTCCTCCTTGGTTCTGTCCATGTGTCCTCCATAGTGGTTCCTGAAAACCCCTCTCCCCATTGTCCCTTCCCCCCTCCCTCTGGCTACTGTTAGATTGTTCCTAATTTCAATGTCTCTGGTTATGTTTTGCTTGCTTTTTTCTTTTGTTGATTATGTTCCAGTTAAAGGTGAGATCATGTGATATTTGTCCCTCACCGCCTGGCTTATTTCACTTAGCATAATGCTCTCCAGTTCCATCCATGCTGTTGCAAAGGGTATAAGCTCCTTCTTCCTCTCTGCTGCGTAGAATTCCATTGTGTAATTGTACCATAGTTTCTTGATCCACTCATTTGTAGATGGGCACTTAGGTTGTTTCCAGCACTTGGCTATTGTGAATTGTGCTGCTATGAACATTGGAGTGCATAGGTTCTTTTGAATTGGTGTTTCAGGGCTCTTAGGGTATAATCCCAGTTGTGGAATTGCTGGATCAAAAGGCAGTTCCATTTTTAGTTTTCTGAGGAAATTCCATACTGTTTTCCACGGAGGAGAAGACTTTAGATTCTTAATACTTGCAAAATACTGGTTTATGTTTTTGTTCACCAAGAACCAAACCAGGTCAAGACTCTTTAAAGATAACTTACATACAGTAGAGCACGTGACTCTCAACTGTAACTCCCAGTAAGTTTTTACATACGTATGTACCCCTGTAACCACAACCGAGATGCAGAACATCTCCTGCTCTTGAGCATGCTCCCTGCACCCTTCCCAGTCCATATGCTCTCTCACGAAAGTAATCACTATCCAGCCAAGAGACTTTAGTAAAACTAAAAATATGTGAAAAGTTGTCAGTAAAAGAAAGTTCAATTTAAAATTTAATATACTATTCTCTTCTTTTTATATACTTGATAGAAACTTTACATATACTTTTTTTAGTGGTAAGAATGCTTTAAGAGATTGTTTCAGGAGTATGATCTTAAAAGAAAAATATTACATTCTGTATTTTATTATGTCACCTCAAAAATGCATAGGATTTTGTTGGTTAATTCCTTGAGCACATATTCACTAGATAACCATTACATGCCAGCCATTGTTCCAGGCTCTGAGTACAATACTCTCTGTAATGTGGTAAGGATGCTGCTCTTCTGGAGCTTATATTCTCAGTAGCAGACAGTAAATCAGAAATCAAACAAATTAGAGGATATAAACAGTCCCTCACTTACAACGGTTCAACTTACAAGGTATCAACTTCATGGTGGTGTGAAAGACATACACACTGGGTAGGAACCTACTTCAAATGTGAATTTTGATCTGTTCCCAGGCTAGCACATGCAGCGCGATACTCTGACCTGACGCGGGCAGGGGCAGCGAGCGCAGCTCCCAGCCAGGCCCACGATCACATGGATAGCAGCTGATACTCTACAGTGCACTGCGCTGCCAGTGTCTTTTGGATATTGTGTCATGTGCTTTCACACCCCATCATGGCTTCTGGTAAAAGAAGAAGAAGGAAATTATTACTGAGGGAATATTCAAGGTAACTGCCCACCTGTAAGCCATGTACATGCCCATGAGCACATTTTAGATGGACCAGGCTAAGTAAGCAATGATGTTCGGTAGGTTAGGTGCATTAAAGGCATTTTTGACTTACAGAATTTCCAATTTACAATGGATTTACCTGGATATAATCCCATCATAAGGCAAGGAGCATCTATTAAAAAGATTTCAAAAGTCATCAAAGTCTACGGCTTCTGGCTTTTCCAAAAACTAAAATCACCTGTCCAAGAGTAATGGGAAAAAAATACAATAAAGATTAAATAAAATACAAAAATAAAATCACCTTTGAAAAGGAAGCAATTTCAATCATCAAGATTCAGGAAAATACGATGGGGCAGCTGGTGGCGACTGGGAGAACTGTGTGAGGTCCCTTTGAAGGGCACTGAGGCATCATTGTCCTATGTAGAGTGATTCTTGTCTCTTGTATCTTCCTCAGTAAATTTCTCTATTTTTCATATTAAATGGCTGGATACTTTCTGTGCAGGCCTCGTCATAGAGTAGGAATTTTTTACAGAGTACCGTATATTGCTTTGATCAGCCAATGGGGGAAAAAACACACTAATTATGTTTAAGTTAAATGTTGGAATATTTTGATATGAAATCAAAGATATTCTTGCATGATCTAGCCTCTGCCTGGTTTTTCAAATCCCCTCCCCTCTTCTGAACTCTGGGCAAAAATGGCTGCTTTCAAGTTCCAGGATATGTCACGCTTTCTCTCCTGTCTTCGCAGATGTTGTTCCCTATTTGCAACACTCCCCACTATTTGCCTAGGCTAATTTCTAATTTTTTGTATTTCAGCTTAATTGTCAATTCCACTGAAATCTCCCCTCTAACTCTAAGATGCCCTTGTTGTCCTCTCCTGCAGCACAATGTGATATTCTTTCCTAGCTGTTGACATCATTTGTAAATTCACACTCGATTGTTTAATTCCTATCTCCTATTCAGATTGTACATCAGCACAAAATGGACAATATCTATTTTGTTCACCACAATGTTACAATGCCTAGTAGTGCCTGGCACAGAGAAATCCAGAAAATACTGGTTGAGAGAGTGACAAATTAATGATTTGAAACCAAAGCAAACTAGCTCTGTTGAGGCATACCAGAGTGGGTGGAAGGTCTGCCCCTTGCCCCTCATGGAGACTATGGACCACCTTCCAGAAAGTTTGGTGCAAAATCAAACACATTGTGAAAGCCTTGCTTTTGGCAAGTGATGTATCACTGAAAAATATTTGTATGCACATATTTATTGGCAACTTGAGTGACACCTTTTGAAATAAAACCAAGTATCCCTTAAATAGTCTGTTATAATATTCCTTCATACCTAGAGGTTTCCTGAAGGAATTGGGATTCTCCCTACAATTCTTTTGATAATAAATGACTACTGAACAACTTCCAGATTAGCTAGGGTTTTTTTTTTTTCTTCTTGTTTTAGAAAGTGAGAACTTGATTTGAGATATCAGAGGTTGAAAATGGCTGCAGGAATTTTCAATTAAAAGTTCTAGCGCGTCCCTTCTTTCTGAAGTGAAAGGCTAAATCGGTTTCAGGAAAATGCTGACATAGTATTAAGATAAATTATGTCCTGTCTCTAAAAGTCCTGTAGAATAACTAACCTCTCTAGGGCCAAACGGCAGCAATACTTCCAAGTGTGATTCAATAAGCCAACAACTCTTTGTCTCTTGACCTACACTTTTTGTTATCTGTTTTACTTCAGATTTAAAACAACTACAATAAATATTTTATAACCCATTTTACACTTTAGTGTAGATTAAAAAAATCTATGCCAAAACTTCAACTCGATTATATGAGAGATAAAAATGACTTCTCCATGCTGAAGACTAATATGTTGTATCTATATGGCATAAAGGGTGGGGGAGGGGGAAGGGAGAGGGAATAACTTGAAATGAATTCCAAAATGAATTCAATTTCAGATTTAATAAATTCTGAGAAAAGCAAATTTAAGTATGTCTATTTAAATACAATTTTAAGCTGCAGAGAAAATTTTAATTCAGTGTGAACTGGATTGGAAAGTTTATAGCAACTAATAACTTACACACATAGGTTAGTTACCAGGAAATATTACTTTTTTTTTTTAACCAAGAAATAGTTCAAACCAGTGAAGCAAAACTTCAAATGATTCTCAATAAAAAATAAGTTGCTCCTGGCGTTCGGAGATCTGCTCCATGCCATAACCTGTCTCAGAAAAAAGCTCCTGTGCCCAATAGGTAATCCCTTGCCCAACCAGGTGTCTCTGTGCTGCAGTGAGCCTAGCAGTTTCAGATTTGTCGAGTAAAGCAATTTTGGAATTGCTTCCTGCAGATGGAGATGCACTTTATGGTGAATCATTGGAGCTGTAAAAATAACAAACTGCTGAAAAAGAGGCTTAAAATGATTCCCCCAAATAGTGAAATCTTATCTAGCCCATCTGATGGAGCAATTGAAGGGAAAGAAACTAATTGAAACTATTGAAACAGCAGGGAAAGTTGACTATTTCTTTTTTTATCCATTTAATGTAAAAGAAAATTGTCACATCTAATAGAGTGTCCAAAAAATGTGTTAACTAGGTATAAATGCCTTTCAAAACTGTCCTTTACCATCCATAAGGTCACTGAACTGAGAAGCTTGCCTCCAGCCGAAAACACCTTCTGACAAAGGCTGGCTATTGTAAATGGCTTTCAAAGAAATAGCACCGTCCACTTTAATGTCATGTCAACTGATTCTATGACGAGATCTAGTCTTTCCCAGTGCAAAGAATCTGAAAACTTAAACTTTTAATTGAGGAAGCCGGAAGCCACTTTCAACCTCTTGTATTTAAAATGCAAATGATTCCTTTCAAGGTTAAAGAAAAAAGAAAGAAAAGAAGCAGAATGCTTCTATGAAGGTAGCAAAGCAGTGATGCATTATCAGCAGTTCTTCTTTCAGGAAAGTTGTTTTCTGTTCTCTGAGCTTTGTATCTCAATTTTATCAGCTTAATACAAAATATTTCTCTAAGATCATGCCCTAAGTAGATGTAAATTTGAACCCTCGTAGAATGTGTTTACAGTTAATATAGCAGTCGAAATAAAATCACAGCCCTTATACTTCAGAATTATTAAACTAACCCTATATATAATAGGCTCAGGGGAAAATATAATTACTCCAAACAGAGAGGAACCATACATACCACCAGGTTGCTTTAGATAGCTTCTGTTCATTCCTGCTGCCCTGACATCCTATCCATCTTAGCACTCATCCCAGATGTTTAACATCATCGCTGTGATGATGAACTAACATCATCGCTGTAGTTGTTGCCACTGTCACCAGTTGTATGAAATGAGCTGGGGTGCTTTCTGTTCAGTTAGTCCTCCCTCATGGACATTGCTTTTATGTTCACAACTGTTCCCAAGAAGCTAACCAAACAGTCTTCAGGAGGAACAGTTATTTCATGTATGTAATAGTATTTTTAAAAGAAGAGTGGGCCTTGGCAGGTGTGGCTCAGTGGACTGAGTACTGGCCTGAGAACCAAAAGGTCACCGGTTCAATTCCCAGTCAGGACCCATACCTGGGTTGCAGGCCAGGTCCCCAGGTGGGGGCATGTGAGAAGCAACTGTTTCTCTCATACAACAATGTTTCTCTCCCTCTCTGTCTCCTTCTACCTCTCTAAAAGCAAATAAATAAAAATCTTTAAAAAAATAAAAATAATAAAAGAAGAATGGGAGGTGGAAGGGGGTAAACGGGGTCAAATACATGGTAACAGAAGGAGACTTGACTTTGGATGGTGAGCACACAAAACAATATATTGGTGATGTATTATAGAACTGTACACTTGAAACTCACATCATCTTATTAACCAATGTTACCCCAATGAACTTACGAAGATATACAGAACAAAATATAATATTTGAAAGATCTTAAAATAAGAGTATGCATTCCTTTGAGCTTAAGAAGAACTTTCTCTACTGTGATCCCATACGCATGGATATCTTACCATGCATTGACAACAAAATTATGGTGGAGAAATACTTCAGTGCAACCTTCCTTGTTTCATTGATATGGTAAGTAGTGGACCAGCACTTTAAATTCTTCAGGTATTTGAGTCAAAGTTTATTTTCCTTTAGTTGCCTTTCCCCCAACACCAACCAGCATTGTAATCCATACATTCTCTTAATTTCTTGTTTCTTTGTTCATAAGTATGTGTCTTTCTAAAGAGTTATTATTTACTACTCCTTATGTTTGAGAGGAATAAATTTCCCCCACACCAATTTTGTAAACAGGCCTTAATACCGTTAAGGAACAACCATCAGTATCATGTGCTGTGCTTACATGTTCCTGACAACAGTTGAATCAATCGGCTGCTCGTTATACCATGGAAACAGCTGAGTAGAAACTGTATGTGTGCGAACATTAGTGAGGTCAAGGGAAAGGGTGAACCAGCACTTTGTTGGCTTAAATATTTTAAGAGAATTTTTTGTTTCTTTTTAGTAGGAGTTGAAATAGCATTTTAAAAGCTTATACTAACTCTTCCAGCCTTAAATAGCCTTCAAATAGGCACATTATCTGAGAACTCCAAAGCTTCATAAGCACTGCGTTTACTGATTCTGTTAGATTAGATTCTTCCCAAATTGCTCTTCCAGTGCAGGAGGCTGGAGACTGGCTGACTTTTCAATGAACACAGAGTAAAAAAGACTATTATGAAATTGTTGCTTAGGCACAAAATCTAATCTTAAAGCCCTGAGATTTTTTTTTTAATTGGGGGGAGGTAGTGTAGACATTGAAATGATACATTTATTCAGCAATTATTCATTCATCGTTATATTTTCCCACCCATCAACACCCTCCACTTAGTCCTTCTTTTCCAGCCCACTTCTAGCGATACTGTTACGGGAAAATGAAGCGACCAAACTCCTGGTGAGAGGTATAAGTCACAGACCCTTTATTACGCATGCGGACCCTAGGGAGAAATCTCCAAATCTAGGGCCCTGAGCAGAGGCATGAGCTGGCATATATACTCTTCAGAGATGTATGGCTTACGTAGCACTTCAGGAGTTAGGTTACAAGCAAGTCTAAAAAAATAA
>PVJI01018770.1:0-32530 GCA_004026765.1 Micronycteris hirsuta
TAAAGGTTGGGTCGTGATGAACTTCTTGAACTTGACCTTATCTGAGAAGCACTTTATCTGCCCTTCCATTCTAAATGAAAACTTTGCTGGATAGAGTATTCTTGGATGTAGGTCCTTGCCTTTCATGACTTGGAATCAAGTCTTTAACACATGAAGCGCGGAGCCGATTTTGCTGGGCTTTCCAATCAGGCGGCGGGCCGGCAACCACTCGACGGGTGTTGAGTTAGAGTATAAACAGGCGCACCATGGTGCAGCCAATGCAAAACTTCATTAAAATTGCAACATTTCTTTTTTAACCTTGATACTGCTGGTCCCATGCACCGATGTCGCCCAAATGAGAAGTCCATTGTCAGTCCCTGGGGACTGACGCTGCCTGAACAGAAAGTTCACTGTCAGTCCCCAGGGACCGATGCTGGGCTTAACGTGTTAAAAGATTAGATGGTGAACAGTAGGCAGTCAAAGAGTACAGTGGTTTGAGAAGGCCAAGAAGGAAGATTGGCGCAGCCGAACGAACCTGTCTGGGAGAGATCAGCGAGATGGCCTGACCAGGCCGTGCAGGGCAGGGCCTCATGGACCTTGATAAAGACTGTGGACTTTATTCTGAAGGCAAGGGAAGGGCATAAAATGAGCAGTTGTGTAATCAAATGAGTATTCCGAAAGAAGAGGGTTAGCAGAGAGGTGGAGGAGGAGCCAAGGAGGGGAACCAGGGGCCAGTTAAAGGCAGTCAGGGCACACGTGGCTGAGACGGTGATACTTGCTGCACACCGGCTGCTCCCAAAGCGTGCCTGGCCAGGGCGGCGGGAGAGGAGGGAGCGGTGGGCTTGAGAGGGTCTTGTGGGGGATGGTAAAGACTGGGTTTGACCTCATGTGAAATGGAAGGCATTAGAGGGTTTAAAGCAGAAGAGTGGTATATTCTGACTTCCGTTTTACCTTTTGCTGTTTGTGGAGAACAGACCAAGGAGACAAGGTTGGAAGTGGGGAGACCAGTTAGGAGGCCTTGGAAATGGTCCAAGTTATCACAGTATTTGTTCATTCACTTCACAGCTATTTATTGTGCATCTACTGTGTGCTAGGGACCATTACCGGCAGGCTCTGGGGACACGGCTCACGGAGCCCCTCAGGGCCGTTCCCTCGGGCAGTGCAGGAGACCCAGGAGTCCTTTAGACAGCTCCTGCTCTGTGGTCTACCACAGCCCTCGGGGTCAGAGTGGGCAGGAACTTCCTCTCAAGTCACTGGCGGGCTGCGGAGGCCCAGGCAGGGGACGGGGCTGCACTACAGCCAGTCATGGCGTGGCCGTCACAGGGATCCTGATCCCCCGGTTCCCAGCCTCCACCATGTCCCCCATGCTTCAGCCCCCACAGGTGACTCCTGGTTCCTCAAAGTCAGGGAGCATGTGACTGCCTGCCATGCCGCTCTTCAGCTCCAACTGGGCAATGTCAAGACCAGCCAGCAGCTCCAGGCTTCATGACCTCTTTCTGCCCCACAGGGAGGCCCCATCTGGCCCCTCCCCAGAACGTGACGCTGATGTCCCGGAACTTCAGCGTGTACCTGACATGGCTCCCGGGGCCTGGCAACCCGCAGAACGTGACCTATCTCGTGGCTTATCAAAGGTAAAGGGGAGCCTCCAGGCTGGTGTGTGGGGAGACCGAGGAGATAGGCAGGGGCGGGAGGGGCTTCTCTGGGAAAGCTGCTGTCGGTGTGGGTGGCATTGGCTGGCTCTCTGTGTCCTTCAGGAGATGGCGTGTGGCAGGTATTTGGAGAGGGCATTTGATAAAGGTGTGGAGGTGTGGAATGATGTGGAGAACAGTGCACAGGTGATAGGCCCTCCAGGGATGAGGGTGTGTCTTTGAGAAAAGTCGGAGCGGGGCTTGGGTGGAGCCAGGAGGACCCAGCGATGGAATTCATGGGGGCCTGGGTTCAAGGCTTGGAGTTGTTCCCACAGCTCAGGGGGGGCAAACGGGTCTCCTGCAGAGCCCGTGTTAGGCATTACCAGATGATCACCCTCTTCCCCACGGAACCTGCTCAGAGCCTTTGGGTCCTTCTCAGCGTGGCAGGCCAGGCAGCCCCTACTCCTGCAGAGGCATCTGAACATGCAAACATATTCGCCATCTTGCCACGTGGACGGAATCATGTGAAATTCCTTAGCAGGAGAGCGATATGATACAAGCGCATTCTCCGGAGGACTGATCTAGAAGTGGTGAGGAGGAGGAAGCAGGAAGGGGAAGAAACTACAGCCAGGCTGAGTGCGAAGGGTCTGGTATGAATACTTCACGTCTTCCTCCCGGGATCGCCAGGCAGGCCCTGCATCCCCCCACCCCGCTTCAGAGGCGAGGACACTGAGCTCAGAGAGGCCATGATTTGCCCAAGGAAACTAGTGATGGAGCCAGAAGAAAATCCCAAGACTGTCTGGCCCCCAAACTTCTGCTGTTCCCGTGCCACCGTTGCCCTCTACCCATAGCAACAAGATGTGAGTGACAGGGCCCGGCTTGGAGGACAGACTGCAAGAGAGCTTGCGAAAGAAAGAACTGTATGGACCTGTATCAGGAGGCAGAGGACGCCTGACACGTACGTGTGTTTGCTGTGATGTCAGCACTGAGACTACATCAAACGAGGTCTCACACAGGCCTCTGAGGACGGATGCAGGAGCTCCAGTCTGCAGTTAAGGGAACTGAAGCAGCGAGAGTATGTTTTGCTCTGAGTCACACCGCTGGGAGTCGTGGAGCTGGGATAGATTGACTGAAGCGTTGGAAGTCCATCCTCTGGAACTTTACAATGTTTTCCTTCCCTTTTACACTTTTTAAACCTCTGTGAGAATTGCAAAATGGTAATATTCTAATTGTATTTTTCATTTACTAGTTGAAATTATTTTGTAAAGAGATGCTTCCTCCATATAGTAGTTGATCTTCAGAGGTACTTTTCAAATAGGCAAGACAGGATAAATGCTTGATTTTTTTTTCTTTTTTTTTGCTTTTCTTTACTGGTGTTCAAGATAATGAACTGGTTCCCTATCATCTCCCAATGCTGATTGATTCCTTTTTTTATTATCATTATGAACTCATGTATTTAAACATATCTGGTGGTTTCAATCTGTTGCAACTTATTCAACTCAATGAAGCTTGAATTGTCCCATCTTTGGCTAGCAAAAGTCTCATCAAGTTGCTCCTGAGTCCTTTGAACTTGACCATAGTAGTCCTTGCCAACTTTATTGCTGTCTGTCACGACAAGATATTCCAAGTTCATCTGCACAATTCCTAACCTAAACCCTGGCTTAGCCATTTCTCCATTTAGTAGGAAGTAGTGTTTTTTTTTTTGTTTTGTTTTGTTTTTTGTTTGTTTGTTTTAGAGAGAGGGGAAGGGAGGGAGAAAGAGAGGGAGAGAAACAGCAATGTACGGTTGCCTCTCACATGGCCCTCACTGGGGACCTAGCCTGCAACCCAGGCATGTGCCCTGACTGGGAATCGAACCCGCGCTCAATCCACTGAGCTACACCAGCCAGGGCCCAGGAAGTAGTTTTAAAGGACACAATCCATGCACTCGCTGGGCTGACCACTGTGTAGCTATTACTTTTAGATCTTTCCCTGGCTTCTCCCATGATGGCTGATTGAAGCTACAAGTTGCCACCAAGATCTCTCTGTCAAAAGACTTCTTTTTTAGCCACACTCTTGGTGTTCTCTCCAGAACATGTTTCTCATTTTTTGCAACATGCACAGGCTGAAAATTTTTCAAATCTTCAGTTTTTGCTTAACATTCCTTCTATTTATTGCTCTCTTCTCTCACTTTACTGAACGCAGGGAGGAGAAACCAGGTTACTCCTTTAATACTTTGCTTAGAAATGGCCTCAGCTAAATGCACACCTGCCTCACTTTAAACTTCAACTTTCCACGAAACACGAGAACAAGATTCACCATGTTCTTTGCCACTTTATAACAAGGATCACCTTTCCTTCAGTTTCCAATGACACACTCCTCCTTCCCGCCTGAGACTCCCCAGAATCACCTCGCACATCCATATTCTCACCAACGGTCTTTTAAAGGCAGTACCGACTTTTTCCAACGTGCACCTCGAAACTCTTCCAGTCTCTACCCATTACCCAGTGGCAAAATCACTTCCGCATCTTTAGGTATTTGTTACATTAGCGTCCCACTATGATACCTAAAAATCTAAGTTTTAAATGTAAGTTCTTTTAACTTAGTTTTGCTAGGGCTACCATAACAAAAAATCATAGACTGGGATGGGGGCAAGGTTTAAACACAGGAATTCATTTCTCACAGTTCTGGAGGCTGTCAGTCCAAGATCAAGGTGTTGGCATGTTTGCTTTCTCCTGAAGCCTGCCTGCTTAGCTGGCAGGTGGCTACCTCCTCACCTGGCATTTCTCTGTGTGTGCAAGCATCCCTGGTGTCCCCTCCTCTTCTTATAAGAACGCCAGTCTTACTGGTTTACGGCCCCACCCTTATGACTGAATTTAATTTTTTTTTTTAATCCTCACCAGAGGACATGCCCATTGACTTTAGAGAGAGGGGAAGGGAAGGGAAAGAAACATCGATGGGAGAGACAAACATCAGCAGGCTGCCCCTCTCACATGCACTAGCTGGAGACCAACCTGCAACACAGGTATGTGCCCTGAGTGGGAATCAAATGCATGACCTTTTGGTTTATGGGAGGATGCTCCAACCAACTGAGCCACACTGGCCAGGGCTAAATTTAATATTTTTAAAACTTAAAAAAAAAAACATTTATTGATTTCAGAGAGAGAGAAACATCATGTAAGAGAAGCATTGATTGGTTGCCTCTCGCATGTGCCCCAGCCGGAGACCAAACCTATAACCTAGGTACGTATGTGCCTTGACCGGGAATTGAACCCTTGACCTTTTGGTGTGCAGGACGATGCTCCAACCTAGCCACACCAGCTGGGCTGAATTTAATATTAATTACATCTTTAAAGACCCTGTCTTTGAATACAATAGTCCCACTTTATGCATGGTTTTGCTTTCTGGTGGTTTCAGTTACCTGAGGTCAACCATGATTCAGAAATATTAAATGGAAAATTCCAGGAATAAACAATGAGTAAGTTTTAAACTGCACTGCATTCTGAGTTGTGTGATGAAGTCCCACACCATCCCACTCCATTCCGGGACATGAATCATCCCTTGGGCCAGCATATCCGGGCTGTGTCTGCTACCCACCTGTTAACCACCTCATCACCATTATGGTCATCAGTTTGTTTGTCGGCAATAGAAAGGCCACATTCACGTAACTTTTATTAGAATACATTGTTATAGTTGTCCTTCTTTATTATTGTTGCTGCTCTCTTACTGTGCCTAATTTGTAAATTAAGCTTTATCATAGATGTGTATGTATAGGAAAAACCATATACATAGCCCTGACAGGTGTGGCTCAGTGGGTTGGGATTCGTCCCACAAAGCGAAAGGCCGCTGGTTCAATTCCGGGTCAGGCCATGTGCCTGGGTTGCAGGTTTTGTCCCTGGTTGGGGCACTTATGAAAGGCAATTGATCAATGTTTCTCTCTCACATTGAAGTTTCTCTCCCTCCCTTCCTCTAGCTCTAAAAAAATAAATGAAATCTTTTTAAAAACCACATATCAATATACAGGGCTTGGTACTATCCATAGTTTCAGGCATTTGCTGGGGGTCTTGAAACACATTCCCCGTGGATAAAGGGGACCATTGTACAGTCACATGGTTGGGGGGGGTAGGGCTTCAACATACAAATATGGAGGGAAGTACAACTTAGTGCCTAATAAATGGAATTTTATTACATTTAAAATTTGGCTCTTCAAAAAAGTCTTATGAAAATGAAAAGCCAGCAACTGAGAAAAAATATTCACAATATATACATTGACAAAGGACTTATTTCCGAAATAAAGAACTGCTACATCTCAATAACGAGAAATTGCCCAAAAAGATTTGAAAAGTCACTTCACAGAGGTAGGTGTATGAATGGCCAATAAGCCCATGAAAATGTGTTCGCATTTTTAGCCACTAGGGAAATGTACAGTAAAGCTACAATGAGACACTACTCCACACCCACGAGAATGGTTAAATTTCAAGGACTGTCAATGCCAAGTGCCGAGAAGCACGTGGAGGAACTGGGTACCTCGAACATTGTTGGTGAGAGTGTACAAAAGCACAGTCCGTTTGGAAAACAGCTGGACAGTTTCCTGTAGTCACAGCTCCAAATTAACCAAATCTCCCAGGTTCTACTCCTAGATCTTTATCCAAGAGAAATAAAAACGTCCCTACAAAGACTTACACATGAATGCTCATAGCAGTTTGATTCACCATAGCCCTGATACGGACTGAATCCTGTCCCCTACCCCCATGTATATTTAGATGTTAAAGTCCTGATCCCCCATGGGACTGAATTTGGAAATAGGGCTTTTAAAGAGGTCATTAAGATTGAATTTGATCTTAAGGGTGGAGCCCTGACCCAGTAGGAGAGTGTCTTTATAAGAAGAGAAAGGGACATCAGGGATGCTCACACACAGAAAAGGCCATTAAGGACACAGAGAGAAGGAAGTTGGACATTTGCAAGCTGAGGGGAGAGGCCTCAGGAGAAGGCAGACACCTTGATCTTGGACTTCCAGGTTCCAGAACTGTGAAAAAAAATTAAATTTCTGCTGTTTCCAGGAGTCCCCAGCCTTTTTGGCACCAGGGACCAGTTTCATGGACTTGGGTAGGATGAGGCAGGGGCAGGAGGCGCTGGGGTGGGGGTGGAAGGAGGTGGAGCTCAGGGGCTAATGCCTGAAGCTTTGCTTTGTCCCCCCCCCCACCCTGCTGCTCACCTCCTGCTGTGTAGCCCAGTTCCTAACTGGCCACAGACAGGGACTGGTGCCGGGGCCAGGGGATTGGGGACTCCTGGAGGCCACCTAGTCTGGTGTTTTTATCACGGCGTCCCAAGCCGACTAATTCATCAGATTTCTTTTCTTCAGTGGTGAAGGCTTTTGGTCTCCTTAGCAATGTTTACCTGACTTGTGGTCATGAAAATACTCTTCTACGCTTTTTTTTCTAGAAGTTTTCTAATTTTAGCATTTATATTTCTGGTTTTTTATTGTGTTTAAAACTTTCCTTCTGCCCTGGCCAGGTAGCTCACTTGGTTGGAACATCAACCTGATACACCAAGGTTGTGGGTTTGATCCCCGGTCAGGGCACATACAAAAATCAACCAGTGATTACATAAATAAGTGGAACAACAAAGCAATGTTTCTCTCTCTATCGCCCTTCCTCTAAAATCAATATTTTTTAAAACCTCCAAAAACAGAAACTTTCCTTCTTTTTCTCTCTCTTCAAGACATTATCTGTTGCAGTAAATTGCCCTTGTAGTCTAATTTACTCATAAATTAGGTTATTTTAAAAATCTCATCTTTACTGAGCTTCTCTAATTCTGTTTTATATTTTTCTTTCATGTGTTGTATCATTTCTTAATGTCTTTTAGACCATTTTGCAGGAGTAGGCTATGGTTTTGATCTGTTCATGTATGGGGTTTTTTAACACATATTTTTTGACTTCTTCAGCTGATTGCTTATTAACTTCTATCCTTTCTTACTTTCTGTTATAGGTATTAAGCTATATGTTACCCTCTAAGTATTACTTAGCTGTATCTCATACATTTTTGTGTGTATTTATTTTGTAGTCATTTAGTTTTAGGTATTTCCTAATTTCCATTATTCTTTCTTTGATCCTTGAGTAATCTGAAAACATTTAAAAAATTTTTACCTTTCTTTAGTTCTCTTTGCATTAGTAATTTGTAACTGGATTATTTTCAGTCAGAAGAAACAGTTTATGAGATAATTATTCTTTGAAATTTCTTGACAGTTGCTTTATTTTTCTTAATACTTGTTAATATTTTTTAAAGAATTTATTTATTTATTCTTAGAGAGAGGGGAAGGGAGGGAAAAAGAGAGGGAGAGAAAACATCAGTGTGTGGTTGCCTCTCCTGCGCCCCTACTGGGGACCTGGCCCGCAACCCAGGCATGTGCCCTGACTGGGAATTGAACCGGTGACCCTTTCGTTCACAGGCCAGCATTCAATCCACTGAGCCACAGCAGCCAGGGCAGCGCTGTTAATATTTTTAACATGCTATCAGTGTTCATGGGTGGCGTACCCAGTGTATTCAGCTTGCTCTTGATGTGCTCATTAGACCAGCTTTGATCATTATGTTGTTCATTCTTTACATATTAAAATTATTTTTCGTTGCTCAAGTGTTAATTTACTGAGTCAGTTGTGTTAAAAATTTCTTGCTACAATTACAGGTATTCTGTTTCTTCCTGTAGTTTGTCTGTTTTTGCTCCAAGACATATCCGGAATTTAGCCCTTCCTCGCTGAGCCTGACACCGTTCTCTGTCGGGTCACCGCTGCAGCTTCCCAGCTGGATTATCCGCCATATTTTAAAAATGTTAATTAGATCAGCCCCCTCCCTGTTCAGAACCTTCCAGTAGCTTCCTATCACACTTGGAATAAAATCCAAACTCCTTACCCAGACGGTGAGGCCCACCTGCTCTGCCCACCCCCCTCTCTGCCCCCATCTCCAGGCAGCCCACAGCTCCTCCCTTCCTCGTCCCCTGGGCCTCGGCCACGCTGAGCGCCTTGCTTTTGCCTGGACGGGTCAAGATCCTTCGTGTCGCAGGGGTTTTGCTTTGCTGTTCCTACCCCCTAGCTTTCCCCTGGCTCCCTTCTCATCATTGCAGCCTCAGCTTAATGCTACCTTCCCAGCCTTTCCTGAGACCAGTCACTCCCACCTTACTCTGCAGTCACCACATTCACCGGGTCCTGGATTTATCTTGTTGATGTGCCCATGATCTCTCATCCCCTCCCACCAGAGTGTAAGTTCCTGAGGACCTGGTCTGTCATGCGTTGCTGACTCCCCAAGAATAATGCCCAGAGCTCAGGTCCCTTCTGTGGACCTCAGTGTCCTCAGGAGGTTGGCGTCACGGGCCTGCCTATCACCCTCTGACATCCACACGGCCCCAGCAGGGTGGCTGGCACACCGCAGGTGGCCGGTCCATCAATGCCTGAATCCATAAACTCAGAACATCGTTACCAGCACTAGTAATAGCAGCCACCACAGCAGCCCTTTGAGGGAGGCGTGACCGATGGGGAGACTGAGGCTCCGGAGTGGTTACCTGCATAGGGTCCCAGAGCTGGCGAGGGGTGCAGCCACAGTTCCCACCCACGTGTGTCTCTCCAGAGCCTGAGCTCCTAACTGGAATGTTCTCACTCTGTCTCAACCAGAGGCTGGCTGTTTGGACAGATGGATGGACAGATGGAAGACAGACGGGTGGGTGAACGGCTGGATTAGGCAGAATGGAGGGACGCGCGATGACATGTTCTCTAAGTTCCCTTGCCCCAAGAGGTTGAGTCCATGGCCCAAGCTGCTCCATTTCCTCCCTCAGCTCCGCAACAACCCCCAGACGGTGGCGAAAAGTGGAAAAGTGCGCAGGAACCAAAGAGCTGACCTGCTCTCTGATGTGCCTGGAGAAACAGGATCTATTCAACAAGTTCAAAGGCCGTGTGCGGGTGGTTTCCCCCAGTGCCAAGTCCGCCTGGGTGGAGTCCAAGTACCTGGAGTACCTTTTTGAAGGTAGGTCTGTGGGTAAGGGACTGAGTGGGAGGCTCTCTGTTCCAGAACTTGGCTGAGTGGCACTGCTGTGCAGCCATCTGTCACTCAGGTCCCAAGAGCAGAGAGCAGTGCTGTGGGGCAGACGCCCTGGGCCCCGGCCCCTGTGCAGGCAGCCTGACCTCATGACAGGGAGGTAGGGGCGGGGCACCAGTGCCAGCTGTTCAGCTTGTACCTCCTACCATGATAGTCATTACCTTCTCTTGAACACAACCTTGGTCATGAACTAGACAGGCACTTTATAGACTTATTTCTAATTTTTTATGTTCAACCTCTCTCTTTATAAAACAACTTTTTAAACTTCTGGTTGCAAAAGTAATTTCTGTACACTGTAGAAATTTAGGTGGAAAGAAGATGAAAACAGAGAGGAAAACATCCCCCACGCATTCAGAAGTCTCCAGTGGTAACACTGAGTCAGGAGTGTACTCTCCCCCCAAAATATTTTCTTTCGAATCCTCGCAACAGACCTGCTAGGTTCATTTTCATCAACCCAATTTTTACAAAATAAATAAAGCAAGACTCACAGAAGTTAAGTGACTTGCCAGGAAACACGGCTAGGAAGTGATGGAGACGGGCCGTGACTCCGGATCTTTCTGAGCTTGGACAAGGTCCTGGGCCAGGTCAGGAGTGCGGTAGGGTGGTCAGAGCAGGAGGATAAATGCTCAGACCACCGCCGCGTGGAGCTGAGATAGAGCTTGAAGGGAAGGGAGCGTGGGATTGAATGAAAGGCGGCAGAGAAGGGAGAGGGCATGACTGGGAGGGTGGGTGGGTGGGTAAAAGGAGGAAAGGGATGAATGGGTAAGAAGAAAGGAAGCATGGAGACACTGGAGGAGGACATGGTGGATGAGCGGAAGGAAGGGGGCTGGGCGGACGGACAAATGCCTACTAGGGAGGAAGCACGTTTGGGTGGAGAGATGGAGGATAGGAAGGAAAGGCAGACGGGTGACGGGTTGGTGGTTAGCGAGTGCGGAAGCGAGGCTGGCTGCCTGCACAGGGCTGGAAGGAAGGGGAGGCAAAGGAGGAATGAACAAACAAATGACAAGGAAGTACAAGAGGGAAAGTTACAGGAAAAGGAAAGAAGAATGGATGGAGGACTGGCTTGAAAGGAGGGAAAGGAAGGCAGGGGTGCCGGTTGGGAAGGAAGGATGGGGACACAGCGTGGAGAAGAATGATGGATGGACCACTGGACTGGTTGGAGAGATGGAAACGAGAGACAGCAATGGAGAGAAAGATGCAGAGAGAAGGTTACTTTTTAAACGAAATTCTTTTTGCCTCCTCCTCCCTGAAGCTCTTCTGATTCTTTCACAGCACACCCCGAGCCTGAGGGGCGGACCCTTCCTGCCTTTTTCTGCTCTCCACTGGGGCCCTGGTCATTTTCTCTCTTGGGTTTTGGTAGTTTGCATATTTCATTTCCCCGTAATTTCTTTCAGCTCCTACAGGTCAGGATCCACAGAGGCCTCATCTCCCCATTACCCTCAGCTCCCTGCTTACTACACAGTCAGTGTCCCCTGGACACCGACCGGCAGCACTGCGAGATGACACATTTGCACTGTTTTAAGCCACTGAGTTTGTGGTCATGTGTTGCCACAGCCACGGGAAACTGACACACAAGGGCAGGCTTCTGGCAGACCAGTGATACGTGAAGGGCACAAAGGGGGGAGGGACAGCGTGAATAAAGGCAGGTTAACTGTGAGCCTGGCCAGGTCCTTTGACCTTGCTGAGCCTCGGTTTGCCCTTCTTTAAAATGGGAACAGTGACATCTCCTCCCAGGGACACTGCAGGGCTTAAATAAAAGGGCTGGGAGGTGCCTGATGCACAGCAGGTGTTGGACAGACACCAGTGCCTGCTCCCCTTTCCAGGAGAGCCCCCCGGGGCTGGGTGCAGGCTTGCCTGGGGGCAGGGGAATGGGCGCGCTATGACCCCCAAGGGCACTGACAAGTCCTGCTCTGTTTCTACCAGTGGAGCCGGCCCCGCCCGTCCTGGTAGTCACTCTGACAGAGGAAATCCTGAAGGTCAACGCCACATACCAGCTGCCCCACTGCATGCCTTCATCAAATCTGATGTATGAGATAGATTTCTGGAAGGAGGCGACTGGGAACAAGGTGGGAATCTCCTTTCCTGCCCTCTAACTGTAGTACCTCCCCTCCCTATCCCACCAAACCCCAGCGCTCCTCACCCTGCCAGCCTGCTACCTGCACACCTCCTCCAGGAAGCCTTCCCCACACACCCCTCACTCTGGGTGTACCCCTGACTCTGCATAGTGCAAATGGCCTGTGGCCTGTTCTTCTCCACCTAAGAGGCCAAGGGCAGGGCATCCCGCCCCTGTACCTTACAGATGGTAACAGCACAGCAGTTTTCTACCTAATATTTTTTTAATTATAAAACCTTTTTTTAAAAATAAAATCTCATTGAAATTGGATGAGCTACAGGGGCCTGCTTACCAAGCCACCAGCGTCATTGTAGAAAAATCAGAAACCACACCCAAGCTCTGAGGGAAAACCGAAAGTACCAGAGCTGACCACAAATAGCTCTTCGGTGTCTATCCGATGTCAGACCTGCCTTCTGTGGGTGCGTGTGTGTCGGTCTGCACATATTTATTTATGGTAGGGTTGGCAAACGTCTTCTGTAGCGTGCCAGAGAGTAAATATTTGTGGCTTTGCAGACCATATGGTCTGTCACAGCTACTCAGCTCTGCACCTATAACACGAAAGGAACCAGAGACAATAGGTAAATGAACACACAGGCTTAGCTGTTATCCGGTAAAACTGGTTACAAAGAAGCTGGCAGCCAGATTTGCCCACAGGATGTGTAGATGGCTGACCCCATCCTTACTGATTTTTTCTTTCCCTGAATATCCACGCGTGACCCGCTGCGTCCCCAGATGCCTAGGGTGCTCCTCTTCGTCTGGCGTGGTCTGGGCCTTCACAGCCTTACGCAGAGTCCGGACCAGCGCTGTCCAGTAGGAATATAATGTGAGGCGCGTGTATGGTTTTAAGCGTTCCTCGTTAAAGGAAGTAAAAAGGAACAGGTGAATTTAATTTTCATAATATATTTCACCCAATAGAATGTATGACTGCAACATGTAATTCATATAAAAATCATCGAGATCATTTACATTCTTTGTCACTTAGCCTTTGAAAGCTGGTAGGTATTTTACACTCAGAGCCCATCCCAGTTTGGACTGGCCACACTTCCGGTGCTCGGGAGCCACCTGTGGCCAGTGGCTACTATACTGGGCAGGCATCTACTATATTGGCCAGTGTCTGCAATGGCTGGATGATACCCCCCAAAATACTTCGGGAAGCCCTTAGGGTAGGAAGCCTGAAGAATATGCCCCTCAACGTGAAGGCCAGCAGACCCTGGGCAAGGGGCAGGGAGTGACCTTGAATGGCAGGGGTGCTTTTGACCCCAGACCATCTGTACCTCGACACTCAGCAGGAAAGAAACCAGACAGTGCTGGGAAGGGCTTCCCTAACACTTGCACTTTGATGTAGGATCACAGCTGGATTCTGCCTGCCAGCCAGCCCCGCCCCACCTGCCTGTGGACGCCAGTTCCCACAGCAGGTCTGCTCACCTCTGCTTCTTCCTCCAAACAGACCCGACTTCCAGCCACTCCCCGTGGCCAGGAAGTCCAGATCCCCCTCCAGCTAGCTGCCAGTGGGCACCACTGCGTCAGCGCCAGAACCATCTACAGCTTCGGTGACCCTAAGTACAGCGAGTTCTCCAAGCCCACCTGCTTCTCCCTGGAGACCCCAGGTGGGTGCAAAGAGGGACAGAATCAAGGATTTTTCCCCTGAGCATCAGATCTTTGTAATACGGGGGTTAAGAATGCCAGTCTAGAGACGGACTCGCCTCGATTAAAATCCCGGCTCCAGCACACTCACTGTGTGTCTTTGGGCAGCTTACACGACCTCTCTGAAACTTGGTTGCGACAGTCTGTAGCATAGGTTTATTCTCATGAGGATGAGTTAGGATGATGTATGCCCTCAGGACGGGTGCGGTTGGTAGGCAGGAGCCACCGTTGCTGTTTCTGTAATGGTTGTTGTTTTTCCTTAGGAGTCAGCTGGGCGTCCCTGGTGCTGCTGCCGCTGCTGTTGGTTCTCCCCACGGGGTGTGTGATCTGGAAGAGCTGTGTGATCTGGAAGAGCTTCGCGGAGAACCCCTGGTCTCAGCGGGCAGAGATGCCGCAGGCTCTGGTATGGCAAATCAGGGCTGGGCCTCTGAGGGGAGGGGTGCAGCAGAGGAAGGAGGCGGGGCTAGACTCAGAGGTAGTTCAGACAGACCCTATAAAGATGGCCCCAACTGTGAAACATCTCCTTTCTTTGTGTCTAAATTGCACTGTTAGTTAAGTAACTTCATCTCCGCTAAGGATTTGTCAGTTGCCCAGAGCAGAGCCCTCAGCCTGGGGACTCAGGAGAGATACTCAGAAGGGGAGGGGAGAGGATAATACCAAAAGCAGAAATCTAAGAAGGGTCCCCACACTTAGTTCACCACCTGACCCAGGGTGAGTCTTGCCCAGGCCGACCCTGGAGTCTCCACACTCATCTGCTGGCTCGCTGCCTTAGAATGTGGAGGACAGCCAGGGCAGGGGAAGCCTGGAGAGGTCGGGGGGCTCAGATTTGCTCAGAGGGTGGCTGGGCCATCGGCGAGGCTCAGAGGGCACTTGGGCTGGGTGGGAGCTTTGAGGATGGATTCAGAGTGTCCCCGCCACGTGGGAGGGAACATTTGTAAAGTTCCCTCTGGCAGCAGCACCTGCATCCTGGGGGCTGTCTCTGGCCTCTGATGTCCACTCTGCCCATGTACATGGCAGGCTGCAAGTACCAGGGAAGTGGCCCCACCGCCCACCGGGTAGTGCTCTGAGATGCGGCTCCGAGTCCCCAGCAGGGTTGAGTCTGTCTGCCTTCGAAGTAACTTGCCAGACGACGCCCTTGTTCGAGGCAGCCCCCCACCCCGTCTGAGGTGCCCACGCCCTTGTCAGCCTTTCCTGGGATCACTTCCCAAAGAAACCATTTCCATTCGCATCCTCGTCCCAGGGTCTGTTTCCAGGGAACCCAGTTCAAACAGTCATGCTTCAGGAAAGCCTGGACTTTCTGTTTTTGTCCCCTCTGCCCCCATCAGGACTTTTCTGGACACAGACAGCCTGTGGCAACCTTTCAGCCCTGCGGCCCCGAGCCCCTGGATGACTTGACCCTCTGTCCCCAAAAGGAAGTGACCAGAAGGATCAGACTGACCTCTAGGGTCAGGGCCCCAGCCACCGTCCAGGCAGGATCAGAGAAGGGCAGTGCTGAGGAAGAGGATGACGAGGAGGACACAGACGACAACATCAGCTTCCAGCCCTACATCGCACCCCCTCCTTTCCTGGAGCAGGAGCACCAGACCCAGGGGCAACCCGAGGAAGGCGCCCAGGTCGAAGGCTGTCCTGCTGGGGATTCTTCAGACAGAAGCTGGGCCGGCACTGTTGGCTCCTCCCCCTCAGACGAGGCTGAGTCCTCTGGCTATTTAGTCAAGAAGGGGCCAGGCTACGGGCTAAGCGAGGACAGGTGTCAGGACCCTCTCCCGCTCCCCCAGTTCTCCAAGGACTTGGGTTCCCTGGAGGAGCTCCAGAGAGATGACCTCTCGTCCTGGGCCGGCTGCAGCTCCTCGTCACCAAGGCTGAAACTGGTCCCCGGGGAGCCTCTAGTTTCTTTTCAGACACTGACCTTCAGCTGGGACAGCGGAGCGGAGGATGGGGAGGAGGAGGAGGAGGAGGAGGAGGAAGAGAGTGGGAGCGAATCAGAACTTGAGGACAGCAGTGCTGGCAGCTGGGGGACTGACTTCCAGAGGACTGAAAGAGGCAGTAGGACACTGGGGCATTACATGGCCAGGTGAGCTGTCCCCCAGCTTCTGCCGAATCTGGTGCTACTGAGCTTCGCAAGGACCCAAGATGCCACTGACACTTGAAAGCCTGGGAGCATCGTCCCTGGGGTGGCAGAGTGTTCTCGCAGCGCTTCCCGAACCCCAGCTAGAGGCCGTTTGTCTGTCCGGTTGAGCGGTAAGGAGCCATCTCACCCTAGGACCCACCAGCTATGGGCGGAGTTCCAAAAGGACGAGAGAAGAGGATGGGCTGAACTCAGTTCACCCCACTGTCCCTGGGGTGAAAGGTCAGGAGGAAAAATCATCCCTGGACACAGGTGTGGTCACGTCACAGTGGACATCAAGGGCTGACACCACAAGGGGCCATCTGGGCTGAGGGGAGGATATTCAGAGGCACAGCTGTGTCAGAGCCTCCTGCCTGTCTCCAGCACGCTCCCCCCAAGTCTTGGGCTCCTGACTCATGAGTCCCCCAGGGCAGGCCCCAGTGAGGAAGTACCTACTGACAGATGGCATTGGAGGGGAAGGGAAGGGCAGCCGTCAGGGTCCAAATCCCAGCTCTGCCATTGCCCGGTCACGTGACCTGGGTAAGCGCCTTCCTTCTCTGCGCCAGGGCTTGCTCGTCCGCACTTCCCGCCTGGAGTGTAGAAAGGGCCTGCACATCACTGGCGCTCTCCCCCTGGTGGCTGGCGGGTTCTCCGTCTGCCTGGGCTCTGGAGAGACTGCCGGAAGTCTCCCACCTTGGCCTTCAACTCAGAGCAACTGGGAGCACTCACCCTCAGCTTGTCTCACCTCTCATCTACCTCCCGTCTTCCACCTTATCTACCTCCTGTCTTCTACCTTCGCCAGAGGCACGAAGTTGGCAGGAGGCCTTCATTGCTGGGACTCACAGGCGTATGCACATGCATGCACACGTGTGTGTGCTTGCACAGGGGTGAAGGCTTGTCCGCATCACTGAGCACAGAGGAAGAAGAACATACTTGAAGCCTTGTTGCTGGGCAAGGCTGTGGCTCGGGGCCTCTTCCCGGGGAAATGCCAGACGAAGGCTGAAGTTCCTGCTGGAACCCAGATGAACTGCTTCATGAAGGTAATTTCAAAAAGCTGAAAGCCGTTAGGACTCTGGTGAAGGAATCACGTTATCTTTATTATTAAACGTTGGCAGGGAGGAGAGTTTAAGCTTTTTTTTCAACGTTTAATTTCATATATAAGCTGAGCTTTTTAGTAATTTTAAATTCCAGCTCCTTTATAGTGATTATATCGTTGAAAACCTGTGGGAAACATTACAATAACTCACCCTTTGACAGACACAGAGAGCTCCAGGGCACGCTTGAGGTCAAGAATATCTGATGCCTTTGGTTGCAGCAACATTACAAGTTTTCAGAGCACAGCTGACTTTTGAAGGGGTTAGGGGCGCCGAACCCACCACACAGTTGAACATTCATGTATAACTTTTCGAATCCCCCAGAAACTTTGGTCACACCTCAGTACCTGCAGGGCATTTGTTCTGGGAACGCCCCCCGCCCCCAGCCCCACGCCCGCAGACACCAAAATCCACGCATGCTCGAGTCTGTCCGCCACATCCGCAAATTCCCAACCAAGGATCAAAAATACGACTTTGAATCATGTTTGGCTGCGCCTGCGGATGCAAACCCCAGGGATGTGGAGGGCCGACTGTATGTTTATTGAGAAAAATCTGCATCTAAACGGACCTGTGCAGTTCAAACCCACGTCACTCAAGGGTCAGCTGTACTGAGATTAGGTATTATTATTAGATTTTGTATTTATTTCTAACTTTCTATGTTTATATCATATTTAAATAATTTCTTAATGCGCATTTTAAAATATGAACTTTTAAATAAAGAGCTCTATTTTTAGAAAAAAGGCAGAATTGAATGGGAAAGTATGTGCTCTTATTTCTCAAAGTCGCCACTCACCTAGCTGTTTACCCACAAGGGTCTCCGGCTGGGTCTCAGCAGCTATCCCAGAGCCCAGGGTTTCTGAGTGCAAAGCACAGCAGCCATTCCAGAAAGCACCAACCTGGGGGCAGGAAGCTAGACAGAGGGAGGGCAGCCAGTCCAGGTGCACCATCAAACAGGTTACTGCCCAGGGCACCAGGGCCCTCTCCCCGCAAGGGGCATCGGGAGTTCAGCATTGGGCCCTCTGGATTTGTTCTGCCAGGGGCAGGAGCTGGGAAATTCATCTACCAACTCCCGTCGGTCCTGGGTAGAGGGCTACTCCCTGCCATGGAGTTGCAGGCACTTGCAGTTGGAATCCATCGGGGTGAGCCCACGAGAAAGGCGAATGCTGTGGGCGTAGGGCACCCACATCACCTGCCGCAGTGAGGCCAGAGCCGTGCCTGCCACCCTGGTCGCTCGCCCCGTGGTAGCTCCGGTCCGTGCAAGGATGCAGAACAACCTCCGCAGCTGGCCTCCCAAACCCAAGCTCACTCCAGTAGACCACGAATGCAGGTCTCCCTGCTTCCAGCGGTTGTCAGGCCACCCAGCAACTGCCCGGCACTGTTCGTGCAGATTGTCGCCTTCTGCTTGGGCACTAGACCCAAGCTGAGCTGATCCAAGTCCCTTTCCCTGGAACTCAGAAGCCTTCCTGGCTGGCTGAGCCTGGAACAGGTTCCAACCTATCGCTGCCCTGCCCTCCACTCCGAGAACCGCGAGAACCCCGTGTGCGGGAGCAGCGAGAACGAGGCTTCCGCACAAACTGCTGAGATGAGATCCTGGTTCTGATCCATCCCTGCAGCCCGGCGGCAGCCCTGTCCTCGGCTTCCCTGCATCCTAGCTGTTGGTTTGCTTTTTTTAAGAATTTTTATTTATTTGTTTTTAGACAGAGAGGAAGGGAGGGATAAAGAGGGAGAGAAACATCAATATGTGGTTGCCTCTCTCGCACCCCCTACTGGGGACCTGGCCTGCAACCTTGACATGTGTCCTGCCCAGGAATCCAACCAGCAACATTTTGGTTCACAGCCTGCCCTCAACCCGCTGAGCCACACCAGCCAGGGCCTTGCATCCTAGTTTTAACCATCTCCCAGGACTTCCTATTACTTATAACCAAACATCCTTGCCAACTCACATTACATGCATGTCGCAGCTTCTGGACGGGTAGGAGCATCTGCCCCCTTGGGTGGATATGCAATAGGTTCTTTCCAGAAAACAAGGCAGAACTTCCTCTTCGGGTGATTCCCCAGCTGCTTCCCACCCTGACCTCTGACTCCAGGTCATGTTTTGAGCATCTCCTGGTCTGTCCGTGGCCAGCTTCTGGGCAGTGGTGGTATGTCCAGCTACTGGGTTGCTGTATTGCACAGGCTCTTATAAGAACGATGCTCAGGGTCGCCAGGAGAAGAGAGGAGTGGGTAATGGGCATCGCATCCTGGGAATTCCTGTAGGGAAGGGACTTTTTCTCCTGGCACCAGCACCTGGCACAGGGTGGAGGCTTGGTATTGAACAAATGAATGAAGGGATGCGTGAATTAATGCACGAATTGGAGTCGGTAAGGAGCTGGCCGGGGCTGACTCACATTTTTATGTGAGATGGCCAGAGACCCTGCCTTAGATGATACCAGATTCCTTTCGCATGTGGATGACTGTTCTTCCTCAAGCCAGCATCTGTCCAAGGTGAGGGGATCGGATGCTGCTCAGCGAGGCAAATGGCAAGGGAGGGGCAACCGCGGGAGATGAAACAGCACTGTGATCCCCTGACTGTAACTTTATTTCCCATATGATTTGGCACTCGATCGATCGATGGCTGCTTACTTACATCTTCCTTGAGTTCATTCCTATGTGCACAGAGTGGGGTGAAAGTGACCAAAGTTTTTAAAACACACACACAGGCCAGAAGTTACACCTTTATCTAAATGGGTGAGTCAGCTCCATGAGTCAGTTACTCAAGAGATAGTGGTTGGCGCCAGGACCCATTCCAGCCTGGGGAGCCCCACCTCTCAGATGTGATGACACAGGATTCAGAGGTGATGGCTCTTTACTAATTGTCAGGAGTCTTTTCCCACTTCACTGCCTCTGTAAGTGGGTCAGGAGAAGGTAGGGATCCCGAGGTAGGAGTGCCTCAGTGTACACTGTCCTGCTGGGAAAAGCCATCAGCAGGCGGTGAGAAGCCCCCTCCAGGGGCCCACGCCTCCAGGATAAGACTCATGGGTTCTTGCATTGCATGTGTTCCCCCCCCCGGCCCCCCCTTCCACCCCCAATCTAAGCCTCAGATTCTCTAGGCACCAAATGGGCTCTCTTAAAAGCCAGATTCCAACAGGGGCTCAGAATCCCACCCCTACTCCCATCTCTGAGCTCCAGGCCCCTTCATGGAATGCACCCGTTCCCCCTAAATAACCCTTACTCAGTCTCAGTGCCTAAACTGTGGGGTGCAATGCCCACCATCCCCCGCCCCTGGCATTTGGCCGCAGACACTAATGTCCACTTGAACTTCTAAACTTCCAAAGGGAACATTTATCCCTGTCCTCATTGCCCCCTATCATCCCCATCCCCACACACCGAGGAGCCTGGGTTTTTGCCGTTTTTGAGGGACCTCTCTTGATCCTCGGTTCCTCGTGTTGCAACAGAAGAAACTCGCAGCAGAAGGTCTCCTCCTCAGACTCTGTCCAGAGCCACGAGCTCGTTGAACTCTCCCAGCAACCCTGGGGAGCAGAGACTATTATTTCCTTTTCGTAGATGAGAAAGCTGAGGGTGACAGATTAAGTGAGCTACACACCGCTGGCAAGTGGCGGAGCTAGGATTTGAACCCGGGTCTCTCTGCCCAAAACCCATATTCTGTCCACTTCCCGTCTCCCATGGGCCATGTGAAACTGCTCCCCCAATCCTGGCATGAGACACAGGGTCTTCTTAATGTTTCTAAGAAGAAGCTTGGTTTTATGAGCACGTAATAATCTTCAAGAACGCCTTACCCTGAGAGAGAGCTGAAATTCTAAGCAGACTCAATAACTGCTGAGTGAATTTGTTTGTGTCACTGACAATAGCCATGAAGGGAATTCTGGGATGTCAGGGAAGGCTTTTCAACCCCACAGTGGCATGGAAGCAGAGGTCATTCAAGTTCCAAGGGCCCTTAGAAGACTTCTAGACCAAGCCTCCCTTATAGCCAGAGAAGCTGAGGCCCAGAGAGGGGACAAGACTTACTCGAGGTCATCTGGAGTCAGGTACAGGGTAAGGACAAAACCCAGGACCCCAGCCTGGAACATCGAAGTCCATGTCCCTGACTGACACGGCCCAGGCTGGGAGACTCCAAGTGAGTCTTTTCTCTAAGAAGAGGTCCTGGGGTGAAGCTTCGACCCTTGCTCTTCCCACCCATGAGTGACCAGGGGCCTCCTTCAGGTTCTCTCACTGCTGTGTCACCAACCACACAGCACCCCCCTCCCCCAAGCACACCCCACTGTCTTCTGATGTTCTTGCTTCTGCAGAACAGGTTCTGGAGTCCCTGAGTGTTGAAAGAAGGGACGGGTCGCATTCCTGAATATTTGTGATTTTAGGATATGCTTTTTCTACAGCTTAGGGATTTTCCACAGCCAGTATTGAAGCCCTGGCCAGCTCATCCAAGCTCACTCAGTCAGTCAACAAACACTACCAGGTACCTGCTCCGTTCCAGCTCATGTGGACGCTGAGATGGCAGGAAAAGCAAGTTGCACGCTTTGTCCCCACAACCGGTGACAGGCGGGAAAATAATACGGTGCAATGCACATTAGGACGAGGGAGGGATGGGGACCACAAGAGCACAGAGCTGGGGCTCCGAACCCACCCCGGCGAGTGGTCATATAGGCAAGGCTTCCTGGAGGACGAGAGTTTGAGAAGAGGTCTGAAAAAGGAGCAGGAATCAGACAGGGAAGAGGGTGGCGAATGGGTGTGCCAGGCAGCAGCTACAGCTTGTAGCAAGGCTCAGAGGACAGACAATACGAGGTGTGCTGGGGAAATTTACCAGAGGGAAAACAAGTGTGTTTTTCCAGCCAAGCCAGACAGAGTCAGCAGGTGGATCTGCTGCAGTACCGGTCAATTCCATAAGTCAACGCTGTACAGGTGCTTTCTGTTCAGCCACAGTGAGGGTTCAGAGGGTTCCTTGCACTCAGAAACACGCCTCCCTCACTGAGAAGACAAGAACTATTGAGTTTTAGAGACCAGAGAATAAAGGTATCTAGGGGCCATCTTCCCGCGACCACAGCCTCTCACTGAATACCCCCCCGCAACCGAGAGCAGCCGGCCTCAACTCGGCCATGCCATCACGAGAGCCATTTCCTTAAATCCAAAGAAGTTTGCCTTCTTAACCTGTCCCCTCGCGGGCCCCCTGGGCAGAGGCAGTTACGCAGAGAGGGAAGAGGCCCTCCTCCAGAAACAGCCCCTCTGGTCTCACCTCGTCCCGACCTGAGTGTCTCCTTTCCAGCCTGAGAACAGGAGCACCGCTGAAGAACAACATGGGAAATGCCAGATGCGCACAGCAGGAGCTCTAGAAGGATTTTTAGAGTTAGAGTGTGGTGGGCTGCAGTTGTCACAGCTTCTTGCCGCAGGACAAACCATCCCTGGGGATTCAAAGAACTGGGAGTTTTCCAAAGGAAGGGGAAGCGACAGTCCAGGAGCAGGGCGCAGCCCCAACAAAGGCACTTCTTTTTTCATGATTACCGTTCACATTCAGTAGCGTTGTGTAGTAGCTTCAGGTGTGCGGCAGAGGGATCAGACAATCAGACACTTCACAAAGGCAGCTCTTTAATGGCTGTTTGTTTTGTTCATAAGCCTTGCTTTCTCTCAAGAAAATGCTTAGAAAGTGCAGATGAGCAAAGAAAATAAAAAGCACCTGTAATTCTACTACCACCCAGAGATAACTCCATTATTATTTTCATATTATATCTTTCAAGACTTGTGTATGCATCTTTCTCTATGTGCGCATGTATGTGTTTTAACCAGGCTTATACTGTACATAGTTTATGCCATGCTGGTTTTTGTTTGATGAAATATGGTGAATCTTTGCCAGACCACAGAACATTTTTCTCCAGCATTATTTTGAAGGCTGTGTTCATTTTGCACTTAGTGGACATACAATTATTCATTTAACCAAACATCTATTATTGGACACAGAGACTGTTCTGGGTTTTTTTCTTTTTTCTTTCTTTCCTTCTTCCTTCCTTCCCTTCTTTCTTTCCTGTTAGAAATGAAGTCTGAGTGGTCCCAAGTTCTCCAAGTGTCTTCCTTCCCATTAATTACTACATAACCATAGTCCCTCAGAATGTCAAGAAGTCTAGTTTTTCTATCAAGTTCCTCCCTCCAGGTGCTCTGAGAGCCCCCAGTGACAGTTTCACAGTCCCCAGATCTGTCCTCTCTGCAAGCCAGCCAAGGTGGCTCCAGCTACTGCTCCTCTCCTCTGGGCCCTTCTTGGCATTTTGTAACCTGTTTCTCCAGCCACGATCTCCCCACACCACCTTGTGCCTGAAGCCACCAAAGGCCCACATCCATCACGGTCCACTCAGGAGCACAGGAACCTCTCAGGTCTTTCAAACCAAGGGACTTTTTAAATACAAGGCAGTTGGTTATCTAGATGATGAAAGAGCTGGTAATCCAAGCAGGAAATTGCTCCACCCTTTGAGCTAAAGGGAAAAGTGGGGGTCAGGAAGGTGATGTTTCCAGGAGCTGGCCACCTAACAGAAAGATGTTGATGGCAGCCTGGCCGGAGGGACCCAGAGGTCCAGAAGACACGCAGCCAATGCTGGGGATGCCACTCAAAGCAAAGAAAGAGGGGAAGGAATACGCTGACTTCTCTTCTCCAGCTTTCTAGTCTTTCTCCAGTGCCTCCCATTGGTCGGACCTATCAGGAAGCAGTTGACAGAGGAGTCTGGGAAATGTAGTTTCCTGCCATTACAGGACACGACTGGCTCAAGCCAAACCTTAACTCTCCCAAAGCACAGCTCAAATTTGTCTGTTTTGTCAAACAAACTTTACCAGAGACTGAGGGCTGATAGAGAACAATTACAACGCAGAAAAGAAAAACTTAAGTACCGATCCCTGGATATCACAGCCTACTACATCCAAAAGGCAACCCCTGCCCCCCAACATCCAGGCTCCCTTAGGAGCCAGATGTCCTGCTAGCGGCCTCAGCCTACTGTTGTGTCCCAGGGGTCAGCCGAACTCCCCCAGGGGCAGGGAGCTCTATGGTCATGTCCACCCTAACCCGAGCCCAGGCCCCTTCAATTTTCCCGGAGACCCAATGAGAAGGAGAAAATATTTCCAAAATTATTTAGCAAAGTATATAAAGAGCCGCCTAAAGAGCCACCCCAAAGAGCTTCCCATTAATTCCTGTGGATACAGCTCTCGGTAGAACGATCGCTTGCATGAGCTGTGTGACTCTTCATCCCAAACAAAAATGTTGGGACCCACTCATAAATTTTGCCCCCATTTTAGCACAACAGTCACTGAAGTTTCAGATCCTTTCTTTCCTCCCTAACCTGTAGCAGACCCCAGACTACAAAGGCTCCGGGTGAAAGTGCAGGGGCTTCTGGCCCCAGCAGCCCCTCTAGGAGGAAGGCTCTCTGCTCTGACGTGGGGCCAGAGGGAGCAGACGTCCTGCACCTCCTCCTGCCAAAAGAAAGCCTCAGAGCTTTGGCACAAAGAACACTCTGGAACAAACAGGATGAGTCCAAAGTAGGTTTACAGTTGTGAGTACTTGAAACACAGAGTTTTCTTGTATTATTATTTGTTACTTATTATCTCATTTCCCTACGAACGACTGTAAGCCTCCTTTTCCCACACTGTACTTTCTGCTCCCTGGGTCAGCTATTTTCCTCAGGGTAAATCCCTGAGAACGGAATGACTGGGGCAAAAGATCTGCACATGCCGTAGGCTTTTGCTACACGGTGCCAAACTGCTCTCCGATAAGGCTCCCTGGCTCGTGGTTCTCTTTGCCCTTTTCTGCCTCTCGGATCCCTGATAAATCATCGAAGAGTCTCGGGATGATTCAGCCACCGGACCAGATAAACAAGCTGGCCAGTCACGACTGCTGTTTTTTGCATCTAGGAAAGGAACTCCCTTGGATCCCACCCAGAACCTGGAATTCCGCAGCACCTACGCCAGGTACCTTTGTACCTGCTCCCCACTGCCAGGTCCCACCCTCCTCTGTTCTCCCCGCCCCGAGCCCAGGTGGAGCCAGCTGCCAAGGCGGCAAAGCTTCCCAGTCCTTCCCTGGTGCTTGGTCCAGAGTGGCGACAAAAGAGGGCTCTGTGCCCGGCCCGATGAGGACGCTACTGACCATCCTGGCTGCGGGGTCCCTGGTCGGTGAGTGCCCTTTGCCCTGTGGCCCCCACCTATCCCAGGACAGCGATCAGGGTCATGTCCCTGTACCCTGCCATGCCCAGGACAGCCAGTTTCAGTTTCCTCTGTGCTGGGGCTGAGCTGCATGCTGGGACTCAGGGGACAGACCCTCCGCATCCCTCCCTCCCTCCCTCCTCATCCCGCGGGGGCCTCCCCTGGCCCTTCTCGCTAGTTCTGAAAGAGCATTTCTTCCCACAGTGGCCAGGTGCGGGGCATTCACAGGCTCTAAAGCACCTGGGGTACAGAGTGCACGGGCCCTTTTCAAAACACAGTGAAAGGGCATAATTTTCAGATCCAGTTAGGTGGATACTTCGGTTCATCATTACGGAGAACCTACGGGCAGATGTGTGAGATCCTGGATTGCGTCTGCTCTCTGAGAAGTTTAATAAAACTCAGGGAACTTTCTCAGGCCAGTGCCGACGGGACCGCAGAGTTTGCGGCTGCTGCCCGGGCCCCTCCAGGCTCTCCTCCGCCTGACATTGTGGGAAGCATCCTGTAGAAGCCGCGGAACACTGCGAGCTCCAGGAGCAGTTCCACTGTATGAACCCTAACAAGGTCATCCATGGAAACGGGGCAAAATTACATGGGGAAACGGGGCCAGGAGAACATGCAGGGACCCAGCAGAAGGCAGTTGTAGAAACGGGTCAACAGAAACGTTGCAGGATAGAAACAAACCCATAGCAACTGCCGAGCATCACTTGATTTAAGAGATATTACATAAAGGAGTTATATAATTTTAATCAATAAATAACCAGCGGCTAGTGATTCAAACCAGCGAACCAGTGATACGGGGTCACTGGCCATTCACCTGCCTTGAGGGTGGTGTCTTATTTTCTCTCCCACATGACATCACACTGGCCCAACACGCTGAGCCTTTGATGAGCTAGAAAGATATGCATCCCCAAGAGACTTGCTCCTTTAGACCCCCCCCACCCCTCTGGTTGGGAGTCGTGGAGGCTCCCGGCCCTTTAAGACAGGGGACCCAGGGGGAACAATCCCTAGGAGATTGTTAAGAGTCAGTAAGGTCACTCTGGGGACCTGGGTTTCCTCACCTCGCTTTTCCTAGCCTGATTCCAGAGCATGTTGAATTGTTTTTGCTTGTTTAGTTTTCCTCAGCTTCCCATCTGGTTGACATAAAATTGTTTTTCCACGAAAGCGTGATAACTTCCTTTGATAAGGAAGACTTCTACCAGCCTGTTGGTCTCAACAGCACACGTTTCCCGGGATTTCACAATGTAGACTTTTACCTGGGAAATGTAGGAGAGACACAGGCTCAGGAACAGGTGAGGGACTCGAGGAGGAAAAGAAGCGAGTGGGGCGGGAGGCAAGGGGAGAACTGGTTAGGCCTTGACACCTCCTGAAAGAGGGGACCCAACCACGGTCCACCCACCCCATTTGAGGGAACCAAGTTCAGTTCCCTCCCGAGCAGGGGTGCCCAGCTCCACTCAGATGAGGCCATTGCCTCCTGAGCATGTCCCAGCCTCTGCCACCTGCCTCCCCTCAACCCATTTGGTCCACCTGGATACTGACCCCAACAAGCAATCTTCTACTGCAGACCCCACCCCTCCATGAGGGGGGGCTGCACCCAGCCCCACCCAGCCCCACACAGACCCTGGCCTTCTCTCAAATCCCAACCTCTCTCTCTCCTGTCCCTTCCTTACCAGCCCACCAGCAGCTACCATTCAGTTCTGACCTCAAGGGGAGCCTTTGCCTTCCTAAGAAAGTAGGTAGGCAGGGATTGGCTTGGCCAGTAGAGAGGCAGTGATTTATAAACATCTTTTTCAGCCTCAGTTGGAATTACTGACTTTGGGCAAGTTACTTCTTAGACATCTTAGGTGACTGTCTCTAAAATATGGGTGAGGACCACCAGCTTCAGATGGTGCTAAGAAGTGAATGGGAGGCAATAACAAGTGCTGGCAAGGATGTGGAATAACTGGGCCACTCAAACACTGCCGGTGAAAATGTAAGATGGTGCAGCCCCTTCGGAAAATAGTTCAGCCGGCCTTCAAAACCTTAAATATAAAGTTACCATATGACCCAGCGATGCCACATCCAGCTGTACATTCAGCCTAGAGAATGGAGAACATGTCCACTTGAAAGTGTGTGCACAAATGTTCATGGCAGCATTAGTCACAATTACCAAAAAGAGGGAGCAACGCAAATGTCCAGCCACTGATAAATGATAAACAAAATGAGGTATAGCCAGGCAATGGCATATTATTCAGCCATAAAAAGGAGGTTCATACTACAATATGAATGAACTTCGAAGACATTTGCTAAGTGAAAGAAGCCAGACACAAAGGCCCTGTATGGCATAACTCTATTTATATGAAAAACCCAAATAAGCAAATTCACAGAGACAGAAAGCGGGTTAGTGGCAGCCTCAGGCTGGGGCAGGGGAGGAACAGAGTAGACAGCTAATGGACACGGGGTTTCTTTTCGGGTCGATGAAAGTGGTCTGCATTAGAGAGGGGTTGTGGCTGGGCAACTTTGTGAACATACTGAAACGCCGCTGAATCGTACACTCTAAATGGTGGCTTTCATGGACTGTGAATCAGAGCTCAAGGAAAAGGAAACTGAGAAGTGGAGGGAGCAGTGGCGGTCAGCGAGCGCAGTCTGTGGCGAGCGGGTGGGTGCCGTTCCCACTCCCCCTCCTTGGACCGTTGGTCCCAGGGGACGGGGTGCACGAGCCCCTTGGCTCACCCTGCTCCCACTTCCCACAGCTCACATTGCTGAGGACACCTCAGATCTCCTTCGGCATGTGAAATTCCAGTCCAGCAACTTCGAAAACATCCTGACGTGGGACGGCGGGCCGAAGAGCACCCCAGACACGGTCTACAGCGTGGAGTATAAGACGTAGGCTTCCCTCCCAGCGTGGCTTCCTCTGAGTCTGCTCTGAACCCACCCCTTCCAAGAAAATGCCCTCTTCCATGTGGCCCGTACCCCCACCCTGGCTGGTGTTACACCCCCTGATATAGCTCTGCTCCTTTGCTTCTTTTGCAGAGGGAGGATGAAATAATGGTTAAAAATACGGGCTCTGGCTTGAAAGCCAGCTCTCACCTGAATGACCTTGGGCAATTGGGCAACCACACCAAGCCTCAGTTTCCCCATCAATAAAGTAAAGATAGCAAAAGTTCCTTCATCATAAGGTTGTTAGGTGGATTAAATAAGATAGTCTTTGGCACCAGTGCCTAGTAAATCATTGTTTTATTATTAACGGTGAGATTAAGTCACACAAAGTGGTGCCTACCTCATCCAGCCTGTGCCCCAGTTCCCACGCAGGGAAGGAGGGCCGGCATGGGCTCAGGAGTCTGCAAACCTGAGTTTTATTCCTGATCCTGCCACTTCATCCTGTGGCAATTTGCTTCCCCTTTCTGAGCCTCGTTCCCTCCTCTGAAAAGTGGGGGTAACAGTGTCTGCCTCAAAGGGTCATGGTGGCAGTGAGCCCAGAATGTGGATTCAGACTGGCTGGGTTCAGATCCTGCCTCCCTGCGGGCATGCTTCAAACCTCTGGGCAGCCTCAGCTTCCTTATTTGAAAAGGAGAGAGAATAATGTATGAACCTCACGGGATTGATGTGTGGAATAACAAATCATCCCCATAAAAGGCCTGGAACACAAAGCATGCTAAGTAAATATTAGATATCATCATCGTTATTAATAAACCACAGGTCTGATGCCAAGCCTGTTCATGAAAGGTGTGCTCCGGCCCCTCCCTTGCGTCCAGGTATGGGGAGAAAGCGTGGCTGGTGAAGAAGGGCTGCCAGCGGATCACCAGGAAGTCCTGCAATCTGACCATGGAGACAGGCGACCTCATGGAGTTCTACTACGCCAGGGTAACCGCCACCAGCTCGGGAGGCCGGTCAGCCACCAAGATGACCGACCGGTTCAACTCAAGGGAACACAGTGAGTAGGAGCCCGTTATTACAGGGGAGGCGAGGAGGATGGCCCAGAAGGGCTCTGCCTTTCGGGGGGAGGGGGCTGCTAGGGATGTGGCTTTTAGGAAAGTCATCCCGATGGAGAACGTCCTCGTGCGGTTGTTCATCTTCCTCCATCCCCATCCTGAACTCCCTAGTTCAGGCCGCCTTCATCTTCTCTCGACTGTGACCAGGGTCCCTGCTCCTGGTCCCCACCCCACCCTGCTACTCCTCCGTAGACTCTTCCAATCCTTCGTCTGGTCTTAGCTTCAATATCACGTCCTAAGTGAGCGTCCCCACTCCCGGCCCCCAACCAGATTTTACCAGGTCACCACCTGGTAGTCTTTGTGACAATTAGCTGTTCATTGTCTTCACTGCTCATATCCCAACCTGCAGTTCTCGCGTTTGCTTATAATATATATCATCAGCCTCCCTGCTGACAGGTGAGCTCTGTGTGTGCACGTGGTACCCACTGCATTCCCAGCCCTCAGCACGGTGCCTGGCACATAGGAGATGCTCAATACGTAATCGATAAAGGAATGAACGAATGAATGAATGAATGAAGAAATATGCATTGCCAAATTCCCCACACAAGTTAAGCGAGTGACGATGCTCACTGACTCAACAGCCACATGTTTTTTTTAAGAAAATAAAAAATTAAAGTAAATGAGCTATTTTATTTTTTCTCGTTTTGTTCAATGAATGCACGTTTATTGTAAAAATTGTGGAAAATATAGACACACACAAAGAAAAATGAAAGTAGCCCAAAATGAGCTGAGCGTTTAAACGCAGCTGCAGTTACTGGCAACTCCATCTGCCCTTTTGTCATTGGCTGTGTTTTCCACACGACGGCGTCAGGGCCATTCTCTTGCTCACTCCCATTAAATGTTTTTCACAACGTGGTATTTCACTGCTAAAAATGACCCGTTCTATGGAGGTGCTCTAATTTACTTCACTAAGGCACTTCTGAAGAAGTTTAACTCACTTTTTCAATTTTATAAACACCACTGAAGTGAACATTCTTTTGGCTCAGAATTTTTTAAAGAATTTATTTATTTGTTTCTTTATCCACTTATTTTTAGAGAGAGGGGAAGGGAATGAGAGAAAGAAGGAAAGAAACATCAGTGTAAGACAGAAACATTGATCAGTAGCCTCTTCTACGCACCCTGACCAGGGACTGAACCCACAACCCAAGCGTGTGCCCTGACTGGGAATAGAACCAGCGAAATGAAGCCCAACCAGCTGAGCCACACTGGTCAGGGCTTGGCTCCGATGTTTTTAATCTTGAAGGTCAATGGACCCTTGAGGGTTTTTATGAATTAGCTTCAGGGAGTACGGGGTTTGTGAATCCCTGAAATCGAGGGTAAGATTTTTGCATACGTAAATCTTGGAGGAGAGCAGAGCCATAGGTAGCATTCATCCAATTCCCAAAGAGGTCTGTAAACCATTAAAGCTCATGTGGTTATTTAGAAAGTTCTGTCTGGAGAAAAGCTAAATTCTTAGGTTTGGAACTGAGGTTGCATCAATAATATGGGACACCCCAAACATTATTTAGGGTATCTCACTGAACCATCATCACTTCCCAAAGCTGTCATTGCCAGGAGGCTGGGGGAGAGTGTGTGCTCTGGGCAGATTCCAGGTGGGGCGAAGGGCCCAGGGTGTATGGGGGCTGGGCCAAGGGCATGATCAACCCCCTAGGAGGCCAGTGTCCTCCCCGAGACCTTCCTACTCACTCTCGGTCACCCCTTTGCTAGCCTTAACCCAAACCCCAGTTGATTGCAGAACATCTCTCTTCTCACCTATGTGTTTAGCTGATGCTTTCAGAAGCTTGGCTGGGGCTGGGAGGGAGGAGCAGCGAAGCCGTCATTTCCCAGGGTCCAGGGCAGCCTCCCGTGCTTCTGGCTGATTCCGACTTTTCTTTTTTCTCTCTCCTCGTTTCCAGCTACCATGAAACCATCCGATGTGACCTGTATCCCCAAGGTGAGATCCATTCGGATGATTGTTCACCCCACCTGCACGGCCCTCCGGGCAGGGGATGGCCGCCCGCGAACCCTGGAGGACGTCTTCAAAGACCTGCTCTATCGCTTAGACCTCCACGTCAACCAAACCTACCAAATGGTAAATAAATGGCAAATGCACGTGCTGCCCTGGTCCTTCCCTGCCTGGGAAACCCATTTCCCTCTCAATTAGATCCACGTGGCTTCGAGTAGAAAGGCGATGTCTTGTACAAATTAGCATTTCCCAGAACACGTCCACAGCCTCTCCCCAGGGGGCTCACTTACACAACAGCACGCTAACGTCTCTGACAGTCCTGCGAAGCTGACTCCTTTTATTTTGCATGCAGTTCCTCTTGCCAGTTCTCCACTATCTGTGGGGACTGGACACAGGCAGTGTCTGGAGATCAGCAATAATGAAAGATGGAAGGCAGGAGCCTGCATTGTCAAATAACATACACGTTATTTTTTTTCCACTCAGAAAATATGTGGCATTTCCCCCCAGCACGCGCCACTAATCCATAATTCCATTGACTGTCTCTGCACTCAAAGAGTATATAATCTGGCAGGTAGGAATGGAATTAAAACAAGAAGTTAAACAGGTATCAGTAGAGGAAAATAAGAGTATTGGGTGAGGCAGAGCAGAAGCAAGCAGGGGAGAGGAGAGATGGCGGTGCAGAGAAGTCTGGAAAGACTTCTGGATCAGAAAACTTTCTGGTGCCGATACTAATTTCTGAGGTGTGCCAGGTAGTATATGCTTATTAAGTCACTCAATCTTCACCCAATCTCTGTGTGGCAGGTGCTATTATCTCCTGCATTTTCTGAATGAGAAAACAGAGGCTCAGAGAGGTTAAGTCACTAGCTTAAGATTGTTCAGCAAATAAGAGCATCATCGAGATTCAAACCCAGCCCTGTTCAAAGCCCCCACTGCCCCCACTGCCCCCCACTAGCCTGCATCGCCCCGCCACGATCATAGGGCGAAGCAGAAAAATGCTGGGCGTTGCTGGAAAGCACAGAACTGCCTGGTGTGCCTGGAGCAAGGGGACATGAAGAGCAGCTTCTCAAATCATGGTCCTGAACCCAGGGCATCATAACCTTCGGCAGCATTTGTCTGAAACACTCCCTCTTCCGACCTACTTAATCAAATTCTACAGCGACACCCCTGGGATCTGAAGCTTCGTGAGCATCCCACGTGCTTCCTGGACACACTGAAGTTTGAGAAGCGCTGATGCGGAGGAACCGTGGGAGATAAACCCAAGGAGACAGTCCGGGGCTGTGCTGTAGACGTCTGGGGTGGCAGAGGGAGGAACCTTATTTATGTCAGTCGTCACGGGGAGCGATTTGAGATTATTGCATAGGGAGAGTCCTTATCACAACTGTATTTTTGTAAATTGCTGAGGTTATCGTAATTTAATTCATTTGGGGGTCAGAAAAATACTCTGTGTAATTTCAGTCCTTATAAATTTATCGAGACTTGTTTTATGGCTCAGCAGTGGCCTCTCTCGGTGGATGTTGCGTGTGCGCTCGAAAAGAACGTGTTCTCGCGGTTGTTTGGTGGAGAGCGCCGTGTGCCAGTCAGAGCAAGGCGTCTGGGAGTGCTATTCAGATCTCCTGGTTTGGGAGGAGTCGACTGGTTTTTTTCATTGCTGAGAGTGTTGTGTTCTCCAGCTATGACTGTGGAATTGTCTATTTTTCCTTTTAATTCTATGTGCATTTGAAACTGTTAGCAAGCACATACACATTCATGATTGCTAGAGCCTCGTGATAAATTGGTGGTGGAGGTGGTGGTCATGGTAGTGATGATGGTTGTGGTGATGGTGGTGGTGATG